>PVJH01021395.1:0-38697 GCA_004026705.1 Nesogale talazaci | reverse complement strand
TCCTCCGGCTTCAGAGGTCTGGTTGCATCCATGCAGCTTGTCCGGCTCAGGGCAGTAGGGTAGCTCCATGTAGCTTCTCCTCAGGGACATCTCGCAGGAAGTCAGCCTTGTCAGTCAAATGTCTCCATGGGAGTGAGTCGAGAGAGATAGTGTCTCTGCCTCCAAGAAAGAATTACCACATCTCCCAGAATTCTCAGGAAAAGGCCATGTCCACACACAGGTCTCATTTGACTACTACACCCTTAAAAATCATTTTATTAGGGGCTTGTATAGCTCTTATCATAGTCCATACATCGATCCATTGTGTCACCACATTTGTATATTTGTTGCCATAATCATTGTCAAAACATTTTCATTCTATTTGAGCCCTTGCTATCATCTCATGTTTTGCCTCCAACACCCTCCCTCCCTCCTTCTCTCAAGAACCCTTGATAATATATATATATATATATATATATATTTTTTTTTTCTTTCTTGTCTTACACCAACCGCTGTCTCATTTACCCATTTTTCTGTTGTCCATCCCCCTGGGAAGGGGTTCTATGTAGATCATCATGATCAGTTGCCCCTTTCTCTCCCCACCTTCCCCTTCCCCTCCTGGTATCGCTACCCTCAGTATTGGTCCTGAGTGATTTTTCTGTCCCGGATTCCGTGTTTCCAGTTTTTATCTGTACCCATGTACATGCTCTGCTCTAGCTGGAGTTGTCAGGTGAAATTGGGGCCATGATAGTGGGGGTGGGGGAGGAAGCATTAAAATATTATAGCAAAGTTGTATGTTTCATCAGCATTATACTGCATCATGACTAGCTTGTCTCTTCCTTGTGACCCTCTGTGAGGGGATGCCCTATTGTCTACAGATGGGCTTTGGGTCTCCACTCCGCCCCTCCTTCATTCGCTTCAATATGATTGTTTGATCACACAGGCTGGTGCACTTCTTCCATGTGAGCTTTGTTGCTTCCCAGCTAGTTGGCTGCTTGGTTATCTTCAAGCCTTTAAGACCCTGAACCCTATAATTTTAATAGCCAGGCACCATCAGCTTTCTTCACCACATTTGCTTATGTCTCCATTTTGCATTCAGTGATCGTGTTGGGAAGGTGAGCCTCACAGAATGCCAGGTTGTTAGAAAAAACTGCTCTTGTGTTGAGGGAGGCCTTGCGTAGAGGCCCAATGTCTATCTGCTACCTTAAAATTTAGTATATAAATATATGTACATAGAGCTGTGTCTCTATTGTTACATATAAGTATATTTACATATGGACATACCTGTATTTATACATTTTTGCCTTCTAGTTCTTTCTCCTAGAGCCAGCCAGGGTGCAGTCTAGCAACAAAACATACAACATCCCTCTAGTTCTTTAATGCTTTCTCCCTCCCACTATCATGAAACCAGTTCTATCTTACAAATCCAGCTAGACTGAAGCATGTACTCTAGTACAGATAAGGACTGTGGACACATTCAGTCCAGGACGGACAAACCCCTCTGGAACAATAATGGGAGTAGCAATACCATGAGGGTAGGAGGAAGGTGGGGCAAGAAAGGGGGGACCGATCGCAATGACCAACCTATAACACACACACACACACACACACACGCACACACACACACACACACACACACCCTGCCCCCAGGTGACGAACAACAGAAACATGAGTGAATGGACAGTGCACTAAGATATGAAAATAATAATAATTTATAATTTATGAAGGGTTCATGAGGAAGGAGATGTGGACAAGGGAGGGGAAAAAATGAGTATCTATCTGATACCAAGACTCAAGTAGAAAGAAAATGTTTTGAGGGCTGAGCCCTGGTGGTGTAGTGGTTGTGCGCAGGACTGCAGCCCACTGGGACCGAAGTTCAATTCCAGCAGTGGGGCTGGGCCTCCTACTCCCACCACCAGAGAGCAGTGATGCCAAAAAAAAAAAAAAAGCTTGCTTTCAGAAAGAAAATGTTTTGAAAAGGATGATGGCAACAAATGTACAAATGTTCTTGTCACAATGGATTGTTATAAGAGCTGTAAGAGCCCCCAATATAAAAAGAAAAAAGAAAAGAAAGCCACGTGTGATAACATAAGTGTTACTAGGAGTCAATCTAATGAAAGATGTGACCTGCACATCCCAAACTATAAATACTGCTGAGATAAACAAAAGAGATTCTAATATGTCCCATGTTCACAGATGTGTTGCTACTGTCAGCTGCCGTTGTCATGTCCAGTTCATGGTGACAGCACGTGTGCAGATTAGAGTGTATGCAGAGGGTCTTCAAGCCTGTGACCTTTGGGAAGTGAATTGTCGGTGCTGCCTCCCAAAGCACCTGCAGGGGGGTTTGATTCTCCAGTGGTTTTGGCTAATAGTCGAGTGCTTCACAGTCTGTACTATCCAGAGACTCCATTCATGAATTTAAGCATTGCTAAAATAGCAACATTTTCTATGTGGGTCTATAGCAGGGGTGTCAGACTGGCAGCCCTTAACAATTTTTTCTATTTTCATTTTGCTTCAGAGCATCATGGGCTACAAAAACCTACTTCGGGGGCCGCATGCGGCCCATGGGCCACTAGTTTGACATCCCTGGTCTATAGATTCAAGGCAATACTAACCAACATCTTTGAAGCTTTTAAAAGGAAATTTTTTTTCTCTTTGCATCATTGCCCTGGTGGGAGGTAGGGAGCCCAGTCTTGCTTCTAGAAAGCTGCTGCTGGATTTAAACCGTCAACCCTGTGGGCTGCAGTCCCACACACAACCACTGCACCACCAGGGCTCAGCTCTTAAAAGAAATTTACAAGATAATTTAAAACTTTGTATACAGGAAGGCAAAGAACCTTGTCTTAGGCTCTCTGAGAGGCAAAATCAATAAAACTTACAAATGTGTATATATACATATATATAGAGAGAAGAGTGACATGTTAGGCTGGAGGCTTCTCCTAACTCCTGCAATCGTGAGGGTGGATGAACCCACGATGTGGAAAGACCACAGTCTGTGGGCTGCAGAGGCTAGTGAACCCAAGGTTTGCAGCCCAGAGGGCAGGCCGCCGACAACCTCCAGAAATGACAGATAAGACAGCAAGCCATGGGCTTCCAAAGAACTGGAACCAAAGGCAAGCACACTTTCCCATAGTGTCTTCTGACATTGGAAGCATACCATACCTCCCAGGAAACTTTGAGGTGATTGCATGAGGACTATAAGCCGAGGAAGGGTGTTGCATCCCACCACAGTCTTCTTTCAACAGCCTGGCTGGCTGTTCAGAGCAGATCTGATCATGGAGTTGATTGCGATGTGTTAGGTCACGTCTTGGAGGATTACTGGGTCTTACATGCCCAGCCACTGAGATTCCTGGCTCAGCCACATTGCTGTAAAAATTGCTACCACAAAATATCCACTAGACTGATAATTTGCCAGACTACATTAAATTAAAAAACAAAAAGTCAGCGATGGGGAAAAGAATACAAACTACTGTTACAGTCTTCGTTTTTTAAAAGAGTCACTTCCACATCTATTTTTTATGATTGCTGTTGGTCGATGCTGTGGAGTCCCTTGGGCCTCAGACCCACCCTGTGTGCAGCAGAAGGAAATGCTCCCTGCTCTGTCTGTGTCATCCTCTCATCTATGGCTGTACTTAAGCCTGTTGTTGTAGCCTCTGTCTCAGTCCAGCTTGGTGAGGGCCTTCCTCCACGGCCTGACCCTCTATCCTACCAAGCACCATGTCCTTCTCCAGGGGTTGGCATGGTCTCTTCTGACAATATATCCAAAGTATGTAAGAAGATGTCTTTCTACTTCTTTCAAGGCAAAAAGGCAAGTTCGTTTGTCCTTTTTTGAAGATGAATGCGGCACCTCGCTTCTTTGATTTGTCTTTTCTCGTGTAGTTAGCCCAATGATTGGCAGGTTCAGAATGGCCAACACCAGCCCATTTTAGCTCACTATTGCATAGGATACTGATTTTGATGTGTGCCACTTCATTTTCACACACTTCTGGTTTTCTTACATTTACGCTTCACACACATTCCAGATTGCAATTATTCATCGATATTTGCAGCTGTCTGTTCTCACTGTGAATTTCGCTCAGTCAGGTGAATGGTCAAATCTACCTTGAGAAGGCAGCCCGACTTCAGTGGTATTCTGAGTGTCTTTGGAACGGAGGGGCTCATCTTCTGGCACTGTATCTTCACGTTCTCCTGCTATTCAGGAGGATTTTTAGTACCTCACACCATTCTACCATTCTTCAGAATGTTTTCAGTAGTTAATTCCCCAGAAAAGGACGGCCTATTGCTTCTCCAGAGCCTGTTCTTAATCTGAAACCCACTCACTTGCGGTGACCCTGCTGGTATCTGAAATACTAGTGACATAGCTTCCAGCATCCTAACATCACAGAAGCCACGACAGCATGACAGACTGACAGACACGTGTCATTTGCTTGTTGGTGGTTGTATCTGGAAAAGGACAGCATGTGTGATAAAGCAGAAGAGCGGTGATACAGAGGAAGACCCTTGATGAGATGGATGGACAGTGGCATCAACAATGGGCTCGGGCACACCACCAGTGGTGGGGATAGCACCGGACCGCAGGACCGGGTGGTGCTTTGCAATGTTGTCCATGGACTCCCTATGCGTCAGAACCGACTTGACAGCACCTAACAACACGTATGCATTGCTGCTATCTGTAGTGACGTAGAAAGGGAAGGGAGTGTCTAGATTTGCGAAGGCATCAGCTATGTCATGTTTTCAGCTTAACTTTAAAGGAGTACAGACAGAGAGGATGTTTGAGAGTGCCCCCCTGTAGAGATCACAGTAGAGTCCTCACAGGAAAGGTCAACATAGAGACTCCGATAACAGAAAATCTGGCAGGAAAGAGCAAGGTAGAAAAAAGCCATTGGAGAACCTCCTGGGCATGCACAGAATCTGACTAACTGATATTGAAGTCTCTTTTCTATGTTCGAATGCTTCCAATCATCAAAATTGCATATGCATCAAAATTGCATATGCATATTACCTGACACTCATGGTAAGGTAGTTGTAGTCACAAATACCCTGAGTCACCATGAGACTCCTTTTGTTTCTGTCAGAGATTCCTGTCAAGTGGGCTCCCCCAGGAACTACAGTGAAAACAGAGCACCGATGACCCTTGGTGATATACGATGAATAGCCAGTAGACTGGCTGTTTTAATCCATTGATATTTGAGAGTTGGTTGCCACCTGCAGGATGATCCACTTTACTGTGAGATAATATGTATGCTATCAAAACCTCGTTATCATTTTTCTTTTTAACTCATTTTATTGGGGCTCCTATAACTCTTATCACACTCCACATATCCATTGTGCCAAGTACATTTGTACATTTGTTGCCATCATCATTCTCAAAACATTTGCTTCCTACTTGAGCCCTTGGTATCAGCTCCTCATTTTTCCCCTCTCTCCCCATCCCGCCCTCTGAAACCCTTGATAATTTATAAATCATTATTATTCTGTTTTATCTTACACTGTCTGATGTCTCTCTTCACTCATTGTTTTGCTGTCTGTCCCCCAGGGAACAGGCTATATGTAGGTCCTTATGATTTGTTTCCCCTTTCTACCCCACTCTTCCCTTACCATACTGGTATTGCTACTCTCCTTGTTGGTCCTGAGGGGTTTATCTCTCCTGTATTCCCCATATTTCCAGTTCTTATCTGTACTAGTGTACATTCTCTGGTCTAGCCAGACTTGTAAGGTAGACTTAGGATCATGATAGTGGCAGGATGGAAGCATTAAAGAACTAGGGAAGAGTTGTATGCTTCATCATTGCTATACTGCACCCTGACTGGCTGGTCTCCTCCCCTTGGCCCTTCTGTAAGGGAATGTCTAGTTGCCTACAGATGGGCTTTGAGTCTCCACTCTGCACTCCCCCTCATTCACAATGATAGGATTTTTTGTTCTTTGATGCCTGATCCCTGATCCCATCACCACTTCATGATTATTACTATTATTTTAATAACAATTGTAGCATTTATGGTACCTCAGCTCATGCCAACAGCTTTGATGAACTCTGTAACTCTTTTACCTCCACCCATCTGTTAGTTTGCTATGATGGGTTGCTATTGCTATGATTCTGGAAGACATGCCACAGATGTGCCAAACACCAAGCAGGGTCATGTCTGGCGGACAGATTTTAGTGGAGCTTCTTTCTAGACGATGACCAACTCAGAAGAGAGGCGTGGCGATCTGTTTCTGAAAGTCAGCCAGGGAACACCCATGGCTCACAACAGAACAGTGTCGGGCTCGTTGCTTGGGGCCCATCCCTCGGAAGGGTCGATGGTTGGAGAAGCACATCACAGTTGATTAGGTGTGTGTGGGGGGGTGCCAATGGAGGTGAGGGAGACCCCTGTGAACTGGCTGTCTCCGTGGGGACAACAGTGTATGATCAGTTGCCACTCCATCACCGTGAGTCAGGGGTGACTCAATCATAGCCAAGGACAGCCCCATGAAGAGTTCACAAGGCACTTTCCAAAGGTATCTGCGGTGAGACCTTCAGTTATGTCTGGTTGGTGGAAACCCTAGAACAGAAGTCCTCCTCGGCTGCTTGATGGCAGCATTCGCTCTGCCAGCAGATTTCAGTGCTTTCTGCACCATGTGCCAGACATCGTGTAATTTGACTTCCCTTCCCAAAAATGTTGCACAATCAGGCCCAAAGGAACCTGGGTGACACAGTGGTTCCCTGTTGGGCTTCTAACTACAAGATCAGCAGTTTGAAACCACCAGTCAGAGAAAGCCCAGGTTGTCTACTCCTGGGAAGAGTTACAGTCTCAGAAACCCACTGAAGCAGTTCTGCTCTGTCCCATAAGATTCACTATGACTCAGAATTGATTCAAGGGCAGTGAGCGAAGGATCACACCTGGCTTACCCACTCAAAAAAATACCTTTATAAATCAATAGACATCATGCAGAGAAATATCATTAACACGAACTAACATTTCTAAACCTTAGAGATTTTAGAGGTATCAAAGTCCAAAGTAAGTAAACTCTGGCAAGTATTTTAAAATATTTCTCCCTTTTCTTTTTTTAATATTATAATTCCCTTTTATTGTCTTTTTTTTTGTGGGCATCACTGCCTCTGGTGGTCGTGGGCGCTACTCAGTGCTGCTCCTGAGAGCCGCCGCTGGATTTGAACCACCAAGCCCGCGGGCCCCAGTCCCGCACTTAAGCACTGACGCCACTAGGGCTCAGCCCCCTTTTATTGTCTTATTATACAGATTTTCAATCATACACAAAATTAGAGAGGATAATAATGAATCTCCATGTACCTATCACCCAGTCCCAACAAGCATCAACATTTTACCATCTATTTCATCTATCCTTACTTCACACAGTTTTGGCTGTTCCTGGCCTTAAAAAAAAAAACTTTTTTATTGGCATATATTTCATATATCATACAATTCAACAGTTCAATCATGTATTTTAATTGTATAATTGGTTTAATACTTGGTCAGTCCACCTCCCTCTTGACCTAATCTGAATCTGTTCTAGGCATAAATATTTCTTGCTTGCTCCACAGAAGAAATTTCTTCTCTGGCTTTTAAAATATTGTTGGTGGCCTTTTTTCCCCTTACATTTTATTTTATCTTTATATAATTACTATCATTATTTCCTTCCTTTTGTTTTTATTGTCTTTGTGAGGCTTCCCAGTTTATGAAGCACAGAAGGTGCATAGGGCCAATAACTGATGTGAGGGTTTAGTGAGGACAGGGGTGTGGAGGGTCAGGGGAATTGAGGAGCAAACAGTGAATGGGGGAGGGGGCAAGGAAGGGTCAGAACTGATTTTGATGATGTGTATACAACCTTTTTGTTATTAAATACTTCTATCGGGGGCTTTTACATCTCTTATCACAATCCATACATTCATCCAGTGTGTCAGGCACATTTGCACAGATGCTGCCATCATCATTTTTTAAAAGAGACTATTTTATTTTTTTGTTTTGAGGCATCACTGCCTTCTGGTGATCGTGGGAGCTACCCAGCGCTGCTCCTGAGAGCCGCCGCTGGATTTTGAACCATCATACCCGCGAGCTGCAGTCGTGCACTCAACCACTACACCACCGGGGCTCAGCCCGCCATCATCATTTTCAAAGCATTTTCTTCCCACTTGAGTCCCTGAAATTAGCTGCCCACTTCTTCCCCTTCCCTCTCCCATTCACCCTCACACACGAACCCTTGGTAAATTATAGATTATTATTTTCATATCTGACATCATCTCTCTTCACCTCTCACCCACTTTTCCATTGTTCACCCCCCTGAGAAGAGGCTCTAGGTTGAGCTTTGTGATTGATACCCCCTTTATCCCCCACTCTTCTCCAGTCCTCATATGCAACTTTTTTTTAAAGTGACCTAACTATGAAAGTGTATGACGTGTGAATTTTATATCAAGACAACTACTTTTTTAAAAAAAGAAACAAAAGTTGACCAATGATTATCAGGATGAAGGAGGAAGAGTTTTTGCTTAGGAAGTACTGAGTTTATGCTAATGGTGGAGGAATAATTTGGAAAAGGATATCAATAAAAGTTGTTGTGGCAGTCACTGATCTGTGTCAATTTCAGCACTGGGAGTGCAGGGGTGGAGTCTAGCCTGTCAATCTGGAGATAGCCAATGTGGCCTCTGTGTGGGCATGGCTTTCTCTTAAGAATTCTGGGAAGCCTCCCGGTTTTTTCCAATTGGAGGAGAGAGACTTCAGTCATTCTCTTGGAGACGGTCTACCAACATCTACCAACAAGACAACACGGCAGCATGATATAAGCCTTGAGTCCTGGAGTCTGGAGGAGCCGAAAGGAGAAGCCCCATGGGCGTACCCTCATGGAACCAGACCTCTGGGGCCAAAGAAGCCATGTGGAGACTCCTACAGTGCTGAGATGCTCAGGAGGCTACAGGCAGACCACGACCAATGCTGAGATGCTTCTACTGCCAGTGGGAGCTGCTGATGGACCCTGAACCCTGTAATCGAGGAGCCATGAGGAGACCCCTGCCAGCACCGGGATGCTTCTATTGCTTCTACTACTGCTGACACACAAGACTCTGCACACACTGGCCTGTGATGGTCCTGGTGTCATTACACATGCTTTGTGAGTCAGAAGGAGACTTTATAGACTGGTAACAGACATATGGGCTAATATCAGATTTATGACCTTGGATGGACTGGGTTGGGATGCTTTCTCAATGTTCCATTCCTCTTGTATATAAACCTTTATATCCATATGCATGTTTCTGAATTTTTTTCTCTAGCCTACCTGGACTACCACACAGTTATACAATATGAAAAGTATAGGCAATGACGTTGACTTGCATATGTATAAGGTAGTGAATTGGAGAATGTTTTGTTCTGTATATGTTTGCCACAATTTAAAAAAGTCACACTAATGATGAGTATAAGAAAAAAGAAAATGTTCTAAATTCGATTGTGATAATGATTGCACAAATCTTCTTGATGTGACTGAACTACTGAATTTATGATATGTGGAAGAAGTGCCAATAGGATTATAAAAAGGATACATTTTCCCAATTATTAATAACCTAAATGTTCTTAATTAAAAAGTACATGGTGATTGCACAACTCTTTTTAATATGTGTGAACCATTGAATCATATGATATATGAATTATGTGGCAAGAAAACTGTAAAATTTTCTCCTACTCCCACCATCCGAGAGCAGTGATGCCCCCCCCAAAAAAAACTGTAAAATTTTAAAGAGCCATCATCACCACTTTCAGATTTATAATATTTCTTCTTTCTTATAGTTATTGCTTAGTCCCTCATTTCCCCTTAACCTCCCTTGCCATGGTTCCAAGTAATTTTAAAAAATCATTTTGTTGGGGGCTCATACAACTTAACATAATCCATCCATTGATCCATTGTGTCAAGCACATTTGTACATTTACTGCCATCATTATTCTCAAAACATTTGCTTTCTACTTGAGCCCTTGGGATCAGCTCATTTTCCCCTTCCCTGCCCCCCCATAAATCCTTGACAATTTATAAATTAGTATTATTTTGTTGTCTTACGCTGTCCAAAGTTTCCCTTCACCTACTTTTCTGTTGTCTGTCCCCCAGTGAGGGGATTATATGTAGACCTTGTAATTGGTTCCCCCTTCCCACCCCCACTTTCTACGCCACCTCCCTCTACCCTCCCAGTACTGCCACTCTCACCACTGGTTCAGAGGGGTTCTCTGTCCTGGATTCCCTGTGTTTCCAGTTCCTATGTGAACCAGTGTATAGACTCTGGTCTACCTGGATTTGTAAGGTAGAATTGGGATCATGATCGTGGAGGGGAAGAAGCATCAAAGAACTAGAAGAAAGTTGTATGTTTCATCATTGCTACACTGCACTCTGAGTGGCTGATCTCCTTCCTCCCCATAGCCCTTCTGTAAGGTGATGTCCAGTTGCCTATAGATCGACTTTGGGTCCCCACTCCACACTTCCCTTCATTAACAATGATATGATTTTTGTTCTTCGATACCTGTGATCACACAGACTGGCGTGCTTCTTCCATGTGGGCTTTATTGCTTCTGAGCTAGATGACTGCGTGTTTACTTTCAAGCCTTAAGACCCCAGATGCTGTATCTTTTGATTGCAGGGCACTCTCAGTTTTCTTCACCACATTTGTTTATGCACTCATTTATCTTCAGTGATCATATGGGAAACCTCCAGGTAATTTTTAATCCAGTTATTGATTCTGTAGATTTGCCTAACCTGAATTTTTTTTTTTTTGGCATCACTGCTGTCCGGTGGTGGGAGTAGGAGGCCCAGCCCCACTGCTGGAATTGAACCTCCGTCCCAGTGGGCCATAGTCCTGCGCACAACCACTACACCACCGGGGCTCAGCCCTAACCTGAATTTTATATACAGAAAAAACATGGATTTCATATACAAATAAACAAAAACCTCAACAACAATGACAAAGTTGAACATAGAAAAACCTCAGTAGAAAAAAAAGCAGAAAATACTAAAAACTGGAAGAGATTTAAAATGGGTCAGATTAAAAATGGGTCAAAAACTAAGGAAAGCTGATGGTGCTTGGCTTTCAAAAGATATAGCATCTGGGGTCTTAAAGGTTTGAAAGTAAACAAACGACCATCCACCTAAGAAGAAACAAAGCCCACATGGAAGAAACACACCAGCTTGTGGGACCATGAGGTGTCAAAGAGATCAATTATCAGGTTTTAAGAACTAATAATCATAACATTATATGTTCACTTTCTTTATATGATTGCTGATGACAAATATGTACATAAGTAAATGTGCTGAAGAAAGCTAATGATGGTCGGCAATCAAAAAATGTAGAGTCTGGGGTCTTAAAGACTTGAAGGTAACCAAGCGGCCATCCAGCTCAGAAGCAAGCCCACATGGAAGAAGCACACCAGCCTGTGCAATCATGAGGTGTCAAAGGGATCTGCTATCAAGCATCACAGAACTAAAAATTATATCATTATAAATGAGGGGAGCACAGATTGGGAACCGAGAGCCCACCCATAAGTGAAGCGGCATCCTCTTACAGAGGGGTTGCAGTGAGGAGATGAGCCAGTCAAGGTACAGTGTAGTAACTATGAAAAGTGCAACTTTCCTCTGGTTTTCAAATGCTTCCTCCCACTCACTGTCATGATCCAAATTCTACCAGACAGATCCAGCTAGACCAGGGGATGTATGCTGGAGTCGGAAACATGGGGAATTGAGGATAGATGATCCCTTGGGACTAGTGGGGGGAGTGGTGATACTGGGAGGGTGGAGGGGTGGTGGAGTAGAAAGGGGGAACTAATTTCAGGGATCTACATATGACCTCCTCTCTGAAGGTGCAGACAACAGGGGTGTGTGTAAGGGGACAAATTGGACGGTGTGTGATGTGAAGGGGTAATAACAATTTGTGAATTGTTGGGGGGTCATGGGGAAGGAGAAGGGAGGAGGGGAAATATGGGGAGCTGGAGTTAAAAAAAAAGAACTAGAGGAAAGGGGGGGGAGGGGCTTATACCAGGGCCTCAAGTAGAAAATATTTGGAAATAAGTATGGCAACATATGTGCGGATGTGCTTAATACAAATGATTTATTGAATGTGATGAGAGCTGTAAGAGTCCCCAATAAAATCTATATTTAAAATTACAAAAAAAGTGTGTGGGCTCAAAGATAAAGGTGATCAAAATAGGAGGATATAAACTTTATAGGATGTTATTAAATATATGTATCTTAGGAAAGTGGGAAGCTAATAACAATGAATACAAGAAAAAAGAAAATGTTTTGAAATTGATTGTGGTAATGGTTGTACAGCACTTTTGGTATTATTGATCTGTTAAGTTGTATAATACGTGGATTATGTTTCAATAAAACTATTTTTTCCTACTCCCACCGCCGGAGAGCAATGATGCCAAAAACACCCACCTATTTTTTATATACATAAAAATGAGTCAAAAGGAAGATCTTAAGATGCTAGATTTTAACCCAACTGCTTCTGCCATAATGCACTTTAGAGTGTTCTCTGTCTGATGACAAGGCTGTTCACATATCTGGACTATGGTCAGAGGCTTAATCCTCATGGGCTCGGCAAATAGATTAGAAGATTCCACTGTCATCCATAACCTTCTGCAAACTGGGTGTTCAGAATTTGAGTTTTAATATCACTCCCTCCTCTGGCTTTGTCTTTAATTATTTATAATTCTTAGATCAAAGAAACTTATATAGTTCTTTCATGTGGGCTTAGTTGAAGGCTCACTTAAATGGGTGCTTCTTTTGAGACCGTATTTAAGACTGCAGGTGCAGTTCTTCCTGATAGGCGGGCACTGTCTGATTTCTTCACCATATTTTGCAATAACAGTGACATCTTCCATGAGCGCTCCATGGGGGCAATATCAAGTAGAGGCATGTCATAAAAGCTTATTGTTCTTAGATTAGACCTACAGTTATTCTGTTCTATACATCAGTGACCCCAAAAACAAAGTAAAAATGATTTTCATATATAGTCATTCCATTTCCATTTAATTTCAGTATTGCCTTGGAAAAGATATGTCGGATGAAGGTGTGATAGGTAGGTTTGTTATAACAACATGGCCAAAGAACACATGTGAGATCAATTGCTGGGAGAAGCTATACATGGCTCAGGGAACCTCACCTTTCTTTCTTGCTCTTGGATCTTCAGACTAGCCGGCTGCCTTGTTTGTCCCGTGCCTCCATTTCCAAGCTATACTACCTGTGGAACACCTAATCCGTGGACTGTGTTGTTGTGAGTCGAGGTTCTTTCAAGCCCTGTTTCACCACACTCCTAGAGTATGCATCTCTTGAGCTGGGGACTGTTGGACTCTGTCATCTGGCTCACTGTTGGTGACCTGCTCTGCTGTTTGCTGCTTGTGGTAAGATATCCTGAATTGCTCTACAGAGGACTATCAGCGGCTCAAGAGTCAAAGGACTGCCAGTCTACTAACTGTCTCACGCAAGTGAGTTGCTCTGAGCCATTCGTACTGCTTTATAGATTAGTTAACTACCTATGTCTTGTGTTAGAAATCTTTCTATCTATATAAATATATAGAGAATTACTAGTGTCCTGGTTTTGTTTCTCTAGAGAACCCTGTCTAACACAGAAGGTCAAATCTGGTAAGCGGGTCATCTCAATGTGACTTGCAGAAGCTAGAGGCCCACTAATTGTCTCAAGTGTTAGAGTGAGGTTTTCCACAAGGACCAGCCTCACACAGTTTTCCATATTTAAAGCATAGTTAACAATTTCCCCCCAACATTTAGGAACTTAGACATGTGCTTTGTACAACAATCTATGCTTACAAAATAATTCTTGTTTTAGGGAAATTGCAGTTTGAGAGTAATAAGGAACATATTAAGTCTGACCCACCATATTAGGCGGGGCATGTGGAGTTGCAAGGTCCATTCAGCCGGTCATGGTGGAGATGCTTTGCTTTTAGTTCCAAGCTCCTGGGTGGCAACCAGCTAGAGGAGGAGGATGCAGAAAGGAGAATGCATTGGATCATAGAACCCAAGAGTCCAGGAATCAGCCAGACTGGGTCAAGGTCAGTGGTTCTCAACCTTCCTAATGTTCCTGACCCTTTCTGACAGTTCCTCATGTTGTGGTGACGCCCCAACCACAAAATTATTTATGTTGTTACTTCATCACTATAATTTTGCTACTGTGATGAATCAGGCAACCCCTTTGAAAGGTTCATTCAACCCCCAAGGGGGTCGCAACCCACAGGTTGAGAACCGCTGGTCTATATGACACCATTCGAATGGAGTCTTTCTCCAGCTCCTGTTCCCCTCTGGGTTGAATTCCTCTGGCAGAGCACCTTTACACAATGACCCCACTCTACCCCCAGCTGCCTTCACTCTCCTGGCCAGGAATCCCATTAATTTTGGTCCCAATCCTGGACTTTTTAGCCTGGGGATTGGTGAGAGTGGCTTCCTCCCCACCCCAAAGTGGTGTGTTATTAGTGAAAGGGGAATGGATGTTAAATAGGCCAATAAGGGCAAAATAAAAAAATTCATTGTAAGGCTAACAATAAGAGATGAGAGAGGCTGCTGAGTTGAATGCAGTTGTTAGCAGTGGAGGTAATGACACATTGTTAGAATCTGAATATACAGGGAATACATAGATATTAAGTTTTTCTGTCAAATAGGATATTGTGGTAGGCTGGGTCATCTAGCAAAACAAAACCAGTGATATATATATATATATATATATATATATATATATCATATCAAGAAGTCATCTCTTTATTATTAGTTGGGATTTCATACATGTATCATTCCAAATTTTAATCATGTCAAGTAGAATGCACAATTACCACCACAATCAGTTTCCAAATGTTCTTTTTCTACCTGGACTCTTGGATATCGTCTCCCTTTTACCCCACTTCCACCATGACGAGCTTTGGAGCCATTGCAGCAATGAGAAGGTGTGATCAGAGAGACCTGAGGAAAACTATTCTACCTTACCCCACGCTCCAAGCAGAAAAGGCACTGTCTTACTACGCTGCATATTTCTTACTATGCTGCATATTTCTGCTGCAGATGACCGACACTCTAGGGTCTGTCATTTATAAGATACCCAGTAAAAGAGTATATTGAAGTAAGGGCCAGACTAGATGACTTGATGGGAGAAAGTATTTACAAATCACGTATCTGATGAGATTTCATTTCACTTGGATACATGATCAACATTCATGCAGTCAAGAAACTAAATGACCTATTGCAAGCATTGGCAAATTTTTTGAGAATGCAGAATCAATCCTGTCCCTCATAATCATTTAAGATGATCAGGCAAGAAATAGATTTTTACAAACACATGAAACCACCATGATCTGAATAGCATTCTTTACTTTGTTTTTGTTTTTGTTTTTTGGGCATCACTGCTCTCTGGTGGTGGGAGTAGGAGGCCCAGCCCCACTGCTGGAATTGAACCTCCGTCCCAGTGGGCCGCAGTCCCCCGCACAACCACTACGCCACCGGGGCTCAGCCCCATTCTTTACTTTTTTTTCAATTTGACTTCAGAGCCACATGTCTGAACTGAGAGAGCCACAAATAGCTCAAGCCGCAGTTTGCCGGCCCCAGACGGATTTATTGTACTGGCAAAAGCTGTTGCACAAGACTTCTATAAGGTGTTGTGGAGCAAAGATGTCACTTCCAGGATCAAGATGCACCAGACATAAGGCAGTTATTTTTTGGAATTGTCTCATATGCATGCGAAAGCTGGACAGTGAGTGAGGAAGACTGAAGAAAAATGGGTGCATCTGAATTATGGTGTTGATGAGGAATATTAAAATTACCATGCACAGCAGAAAGAACAAACAAATTTGTCTTGGGTGAAAGGCAATCAGAAGGCTCCTTAGAAGGAAAGGTCAAGGGCCTTAGTCTCAGATACGTCAATATATGTTATAACACGAGTGGACCTTGAAAACATGACACTACGTAAATGAAGACAGCTATCAAAGACCACATTTGATGGGATTCCATTACTATGAAATGTACCCTCATGCCCCCAAGAAGAAAAAAGAAAAAAACCCTCAGTGCCTACGGTGGTTACATAATCTGGTGTCAATTTGAGGGTTGAGAGTAGAGAGGTGGAGTCTAGTCTGTTAATTTGGTCATAGCCAATGAGATCTCTGTGTGGGCATGACCTTCCCCTGAAGGTTCTGGGAATTCTGGATTTCCTTCTTGGAAGTGAGAGAGACTCTCTTTCTGCTGACTCCCTGAGAGACGTTGTACTGACAAGACACATGGCACTACACTGATAAACCTTGTGCCCTGAGAACTAACAAAGCCATGTGGGGACCTCTGCCAGCGCTGAGAAGCTATAAGATTTCATACTCGCTGGTCTGTGATTTTCCTACATTCTGCGTCACTGCACGTGTTTCATGAGTCTGCAGAGGATTTATAGATTGGTATCAGACATATGGGCTAAAATCTCACTTATGGGCTTGATATGGACTAGGCTGTGATGTTTTCTCAATATTCAATTGCTCTTGTGTAGAAAACTCTTTCTTAAGCTGAGCCCTGGTGGCGCCAGTGGTTGTGTGTGTGGCTGCAGCCCACAGGGTTTATGGTTCAAATCCAGCAGCAGCTCTCTAGGAGCAAGGTTGGGCTTCCTACTCCCACCAGGGCAGGGATGCAGCTGGGGGGGGGGGGCGCCAGAGAGAGAAAGCTCTTAAACATATGAGTGTCTATGAATTTGTTTCTCTAGTCTACCCAGACTAACACACAATTCTAACTCATAACAAATCTGTAGGATAGATTAGAATTGCTCCTGAGTATTTCCAAGATTTCCTGTAATTCCCCCCCCCCCCCCACCCCCAGAACAGATAGTCTCATCTTTTCCCAGTGGTGGGGCTGGGTGAGTTTGAACCACTGAAATTGTGACGAGCAGATCATCACTTAATCCACTATGCCATCAAGACTCCAATAAACTCTCAAGATCAGCGCTTCTCAATCTGTGGCTTGCAACCCTTTTGGGGGTCACGAAAATGAGCTTGTCCTGGGCTCGCTCCTGAGGCTGCAGTGAAGAACCAATCACAAGTCTTTCCTTGAAGTTCCTCAGGCTGATGAGAAAGCTGTCGTAGACATGGGAATACGATGCCCAGGGTTCCTTTCAAGGAAGGCCTGTTGGCCCAGCTGCAGGAAGTACAGTCTGCAATAGTTTCCATCTATCTACTCCTTCGGGATATGCACATCCTGCAGAGATCAAGCCGACCCAAGGTCATGTCCTTCCTGGGGCAGCCAGCATCTGGTGACTGTGCAAGTCTGGGATAGATAAACCTGTCCACCTCAGTCCACTGCAGGGTCACTCATCGGGGCAGTGCTAATTCTGAGCTCCCGGTCAGCCACCGGGACTTGGTTTGGTTGACACTGTGAAACCTGACAAATACCTCTCCCTGCCCCCAAACCATCCCAGTGCCTACTTCTGGGGAACTTAACTGTGACATGGGTATCAGGAATGAGCTGAGAAAGCAGGTAATCTGATGGGATTTTAAAGGTGGTCCACACCTCACTGTTGTCTGGCCACGTGAACTCCATTACTGTTGCTCAGGAGAGTACAGACAGACAAGCGTGGTCCAATCATTAAGATTTCTACCAGGGATGAATCTGGAAGGGGTCTGGTCAAGGGGAATGCACTGGTGTGATATACCCAGCATTTGAATGTCTGAAGAAAATGGTAAGTATTGGATTAAAAAAGTCGGATGGTTAACACTTAAGATTGCTGATGCTTTATGCAGGGAACAAGAAACCTTTGAAGGGCTAGACAGCAAATACTTTTGGTTTTGCAAGTACTTTGGTCTCTGTAACAACCCTTTTCTTTCTTTCATTTGTTCTTTCTCCCTTTCTTCCTTCCTTCCTCTCTCCCCCCTCCCTCTCCTTCTTTCTTTCTTTTGATACTTCAAAACTATAAATACCATTCTTTGAATACCATTCAAAAACAGACTGTAGGCCAATTTTGATTTGATTCCATGGCCGGATGGGCACAGATCACCAACCTGTGCCCTATAGAATGATAATAAGGAGCGGGGTGCAAGTTCAAAAAACCAGATGTGCACTCCAGAGGGTATCTTTGCATGCAAAGCGTCACTCTGCTCCTACAGTGGAAGAGCAGAGAACACTTCAAAGGACTGGCCTTCCAACCAGATCCGCTCTGCTATGCCAACGGCCGAGCCCTAGCTAGGAATACCACAGATGAAAGGAAGGAAACACCTCTGTGGATGCTATGATGGTTTTTTACTTCCCACATTCCCCTGACACTCCAGACCTCTCCCTAATAAGTGTTACTACTTACCTTCTTACTGGAAGGTATACTGGAAGGTATATGAAGGGGCAGATTCCATCATGGAAGATCACATCATGGGAGAACCTTGGCTGGCCCAGCCCAGACGACATAAACCCGAACTATCACTGAAATTCTTTTCCAAATGATAGGATTTCATACACGAGTGAAGACTTGGGACATGGACAGGAAGACTTCCTGGCTACCAGGTTGGCTCCGTTTTCAAATAATGCCCATTTTTCACCATCATATGGTTTTTTAATCCAGACATGCCACCGAGCAGGTAAAGTATTGATAAAATGGAAGTGTGCCTGAGCAGGACAAGAGGGTGCAAGTTGAGTGAGCAAACCACCCAAACCCTCCTCACTGCAGTGCCCGGGTCCCTCCATCAGCTCCTGCCTCCAGCCACAGGGCGATCCTTACTAAAGACAGGTGACCCAACAGAATGCAGACGTCATCAAGCAGTATCATTCATAGCACATGCAATGACATTTTACAGAAGATCATTAAAGATGGTTTTAGTATTATACCAACAGGGAGGTGCCGGAAATTCAAGCCAGACTCAGAAGAGGATCTAAAACAAGGAATATCTTTGGTGACATCAGATGGATCTTAACTAAAAGCAGAGAAAATTCAAAAGATGCTTACTTGTGTTTTATGATCCATGCATAGGCATTTGACGGTGAATCGTCATAAACTATAGATAATATTTTGAAGAATGGGAATTCCTGAGCATTTGGATTCATGAGAAAGCTGTATCTGGACCAAGAGGCACTTGAAAGCACAGAACAACTGTTCTGCATAGTTTACAATCAGGAAATGTACGTGTCAGGGTTGTATCTTTTCACCACACTTATTCAATCTGTGGTCTCAGCAGATCAACTGAGAAACATTGCGAGAATTGGAATCCATAACATGAAACAAAATGAATTGTTGAATAGAAAACTGATCTGTTCTGTAAACTTTAATCCAATTCGCAATTAAAAAAATTTTTTTTTAATTTGGGCATCACTGCCCTCTGGTAGGAGTGGGAGGCCCAGCCTTGCTCCTGAAGAGCTGCTGCTGGATTTGAACCGCCAAGCCAGGGGGCCGCAGTCCCGCACTCAACCGCTTCACCACCAGGGCTCAGCCCCCAATTCACAATTTTAAGAAAGGTTATAAAGGAAGAAAGAAATTTGGTGACAAGAGAAAATATTTCCAATGGCCAGAGTTCACTAAGTACAGTTGTTCAATCACTTTCTGTGTGTATGTGAGGGTGGGGTGGGGGTGGAGGAAGTCCAATGCTAGAATATATATAAATACAATCACAGGCCAGTGGGAACAGAGTCTTGTGGGTGCAGGGGCAGAAGAAGCATCTCAGCACTGGCAGGGGCTTCTCCGTGGCTTCTAGAGCATCTCACATGGGCAGAAGTCTCTGCATGGCTGTTCTGGCTTCCGAGGTCTGGTTCCATCAGGGTAAGCCCATGTGGCTTCTCCTCCAAGATGTCTCAGAGGGAGTCAGCCTTGTGTCTTGTCAGTAGAGGGTCTGCAAGGGACTGAGTCCGTGAGTCTCTCACCTCCAAAGGGGAAATATAATGAGATTTCCCAGAATTCTCAGGAGAAAGCCATGCCCACATAGAGGTCTCATTGGCTAGCTCCAGATTGACAGGCTAGACTTCACCCCTACACTCCCAATTCTGAAGTTGACACAAGAGTGCATGACTGCCACAAAGAGAAACACACACACACACACACACACATACACACACACACACACAGAGATCTCAGAAGGCATATGTCACCTGAAGCAGAGAACAGAGGGACTTTAGAGTCTGAGATTCCTCTACCACGTGTGTGGGGTGGCAGACTGAGTTGGTAGTGGCCCCTCTGTATCAGAGGGAAAAGGAGTTAGGCGCCAAGACTTAGCAAGAAAAGGAGAGAGCCTGGAGCGAGCTTGGACCTTCGTGGCTCCATGGTTCTTAGGCGGTCTCCTGATAATCACTAATGTTTTGAGGACTCTTTGGGTGCTTAGCACATAACAGGCATACAGACACATGACCCCAGCAGCAATCTGTGCAGTGGGCATAATGAATCCTCAGCCTCATTTTGCTCTTGGGCACAGTCAAGGTCAGAGAGGTGAAATAAATTAGCCCAGGCGACTAGTAACAAACAATGGAAGGAATGTGACCCTGGGGATCTCCACGCTGATGTCCACATTCCGTGTCTGGTCCACTCCTTGTGCTCCTAGAATGTGGCATGTGCCAAAGCAGAGGCCTGGGGACTTCATGTTTCCAGAACAAAATACCACTGAAGTGGCTGGTGGGGGTGGCGGTGGCTATGCTTGTGTCCGAATTAGTTAGAACATTCCATTTCCCACTTGATATCCCAATATTCATTTTATACTTTTATTCTCTGGTTTCTTGTGTTGGGGGTTTTTTAATTGATATTTTACACGGCATACATTGACTCCTTCCTTTTATCACACTACACACATTTTTCTCCTATTCCCTATCTAGATTTGTCCCTGTGTATAATCTCTTGGGCCTAGCACGCTAGGCAAAAATGAAAGATAAACTTAAAAATACCTATGATCTGAACGAGCAGGTTTAAAAGGTAGTGAGGTCATAACAAATCTTTTTCTAAAGATTACATTTTATTAAACATTAGCTGCATTCCACATAAACCAGCGGTTCTCATCTGTGGATCACAACCCCTTTGTGGGCCAAACGACCCTTTCACAGGGGTCGCACGATTTATCACAGTAGCAAAATGACAGTGATGAAGTAGCAACAAAAGTAATTTTATGGTTGGGGTCACCATCACATGAGGAACTGTATTAAAGGGTGGTGGCATGAGAAAGGTTGAGAACTGCTAATGTCAATTGTTCATCTAGCTCAAAAGAAAGAAAGATGTAAATCCTGTTTTAAAAAAGTGTTGCCAACAAGTCCATTCCAACTCCTGGCCTGCATGCAGTACAGAGGAGAAATGAGCTCTGGGGGTTTTCTTGGCTGTAACCTTTAGAGCAGCAGATCTCCACGCCTTTCTTCCATGGCACCACAGGGCTACCTTCAGCCACAGTGCAAACTACTGACCCTGACCAATGCTATTTTCACATTGCCATCAAGCTGATGTTTTTTCATAAATACAACGTCAAATTTATCACCTGCAATTTATCAGCAGCGTAACAAATGACTTGCCCCCCCCCCCGCCTCTACCCCTTCAATTTCATTATGTAAAAACTTCCTTAGTTCTTTCCTATTCTGCTGAGTTGCTGGGCATAAATCCAGAAATAGGAGGCATATATATATATATAGCCAGACGGTAAAGATGATTTCTATTCCTTTCTGGCTTGCAGTTTTATGTCTGTCTCATGTATCAATTAATGTATATGTTGGCCTAGTTCCCCAGAGGATTCTAGCTTGCATTGTGATATGGGTAGCTGCTGCCACGTTTTCTTGTAGCTCCTTAAATACTTTGCCTCATGGATATAAAACATTATTTTTCATAAGTTACCCCAGTTCCTCAGCATCTTTTGGAAACAGATGGTTCCTGACATTTAACGGCTCATGTACAGCGTACAATAGTTATACACCATTCAAATAAATTCTTAAACAGATGATTTGAAACACTAGCAAGGTCTTTTCCTTGCCTTTCTGAGAAGTATCCAATAATTCCAGTGACTTTCCCTGGGTATCGTGTCCTTGCTGATGATATAAAGTATTTTTATTCTCTAAAACTTGGTGTTTCACTAGGTTAACACAGCTCTAACCTGCTACCTAGGTTGAGCAGAAACTAAAAATGTTTTCAGTGTAAAATGTGTGCCAATCTCTTAGAAATGCAGACATCAACTAAGCCTCATAATGAGGGTTCATAATTAGCAAGCAGACTACAACAAGGTGGCAGCCTGAGGGACTGACAAAGCAAGCATATTTTGCCTCAATCCTGCATGACTGTAGCAGTCTAGACAGAGTGAGGAATCACACTGGAAATGCATACGTTCACAGGGAAAATAAAAAAAGCAAGAGAAGGGAATGAGGAAGGGGTGGGCGGGAAGGAAAGAAGAGAGGGAGAAACCCTCCAATGGTCCCTCTCAGCTCGGGTCAGGTGGCTTCCTAAGCAGGACAACAACCCCGGGAAATCAAAGCAGCTGAGCTCTCTGTTCTGACTCGCTGCAGAGGCCGTGGTTAAAGGAAGCCTTTGTTAAAAGCATCCGCGTTGGAGCTCCCGTTGGAGGCCAGCATCAAGGTCGAGTTAATGGCTAGAGCTTTTGAAAAAAAAATGCAGTCTATGTGAAATCTAAAAGGAGTCCTAATGTTCTTTCCAACGGCCACATAAATAACCAAGACATGCCTAGCACTGTGGATTTCTGCCCTACTTGCCCTGCTCACTGGCATTAGAACTCTTGACAGACCATTGAGCCAGTTGGAACTTTCACTTTTAACAGTGAGGTGACCTTCTAGGTAGGGTGTGTTAGTCCAGGTAGACTAGAGAAACAAATCCATAGGCACTCATATGTGTATAAGAAAGAGGTAAGCAACAATGAGATAAGCAACTTTTCTCTAGTTCTTAAATGCTTTCTCCCACCCACTGTCATGATCCCAATTCTACCTTGCAAATCCAACTAGACCAGGGGAAGTACACTGAAGCCGGAAACGTGGGGTTTCAGGACAGATCATCTCTTCAGGACTAGTGGTGGGAGTGGTGATACTGGGAGGGTGGAGGGAAGGTGGAGTAGAAAGGGGGAACCAATTGCAGGGATCTATATATGACCTCCTTCTTGGAGTATGGACAACAGGGAAGTAGGGACACATTGGACAGTGTATGATAGGACAAAACAATAACAATTTGTAGATTATTGGGGCCTTATGGGGAATGGGAGTAGGGAGGGAAATATGGGGAGCTTCCACTGGGGCCTAAGTGGAAGGAGAATGTTTCGAGAATGATGAGGGCAACAGATGTGCAAATGCAGTCTACATATAATAGATGTATGCATTGGTTGTGATAAGAATCGTATGAGCTCCCAATAAAATGATTTATTTAAAAAAAGAGGTTTATATACAAGACTCATTGAACATTGAGAAAACATCCCAATCCAGTCCAGTCCAAGATCGTGAGTCCGATATTAGCCCATATGTCTGATACCAATCTAGACATCCTCTTCAGACTCACTAAGCACATGACACCAGGATAATCACAGGCCAGTGGTGCAGAGTCTTGTGTATGGAGTGGTGGTAGAAGCATCTCAGCACTAGCAGGGGTCTCCCATGATTCCTCTAGTTTCCAGGGCTCAGGGTCTATCAGCATGCTGCCATGTGTCACATCACTGCAATGTCTCCCAGGGAGTGATCAGAGAGATAGTGTCTCTGCCTCCAAGAAGGAATTAACACATATCCCAGAATTCTCAGGAGAAGGCCATTCCCACACAAAGGTCTCATTGGCTATCTTCAGATTGACAGGCTAGACTCCACCCCTACACTCTTAATCCTCAAACTGACACCAGATTAGGTGACTGCCACATGGAGAATTCCAGGTTCATCTCATTACTGGATGTTTTCAAGGAAATTATAAGATTCCTATGAGCTGATTCACCTCTAAGCACAGATGTTTATAAGACAACAGGAGGTTATTCAGAGGAAGTCAAATTAAAACAAAACAAAACAGCAACAAACTCACTGTCATTGAGTCGATTCTGACTCTTGATGAGCCTATAGGGAAGGTTAGACCTGTCCCTGTGGGTCTCTGAGACTAACTCTTTTTTTGGGGAGGGGGGGCATCACTGCTCTCTGGTGGTGGGAGTAGGAGGCCCAGCCCCACTGCTGGAATTGAACCTCCATCCCAGTGGGCTGCAGTCCCGCGCACAACCACTATGCCACCAGGGCTCAGCCCAACAGTATATTTTTTAACAATATTTAACTAACTCTTTACAGGCATAAAAAACCACACCTCTCTCCTATGGAGTGGCTGGTGGTTTCAAACTGCTGACCTTGGGGTTAACACTCCAATGCATAACCTATTTTTTTAAAGGCACAAAATTATGGTGAAGTAAGTGAAGTTGTCTGGTTCTTCTAGCCACAGTCTTTGTAACTACCACCATATGACTGAGTGAGAGTCATGATCATGCAAAGAGAGTATAGAAAACTCAAGCTCAGCTATTGACCAGTCTTGCCATTTCTGCTGAATATAAGAGTGAGCCATGCTAGAAGCAGGAAGAGGAGTCCCGGGACAATCAAGAAACAAAAGCCTCCAGTGGAGTTACCTGATGAGCAGGGGTTGTAGCTCCGAGACCACAGGACAGAGCAGAGGAGCAGCACCAAGACCATGAGACAGAGCAGTGGGATCCTCAGGCCACAGAACAAGGTAGGAGGCTGGTTTAGAGTAGGGTGCTCTTTGGGCATTTATCAGTGCTAATGGAGCTTTACAACACTTGGTGGAGATGGACTGAGGCCAAAGGGATGTGGTTGAGAGGCCAAGGACATGACTGCTGGTGTGGCTGAGAAGAGACACTGTGGATGAGAACAAGATATCCTTAGCGTGTTCTTATCCTGACTGCATGTAACTTGTTAACTTCCCTGATAGCTCCCCTCCCCCATCACTGTGAGCATTGTCTGGGAGTTCTGTGTGACCACTGCAGCAGATTACTGAAGCAGCAAGAAAAGTAGAGTATCTGGCATCTTCTGTCAGAACAGTGCAGAGAGTAGAGGCATGCCTGACTTGTGCCAAGGGATAGTGTCGTGTTGGCTTCTCCTTCTCTTTATTGAAGAGGTCATGTGTGGTCCCAACGCTATTTTTTTTTGTTTGTTTTTTGGCATCACTGCCTCTGGTGGTCGTGGGCGTTACCTAGTGCTGCTCCTGAGAGCCACCGCTGGATTTGAACCGCCAAGCTCGTGGGCTACAGTCCCGCACTCAACCACGTTTGCCACCGGGACTCAGCCCCCCAATGCTATTTTAACTTCCGTAACATATGATTTCAATGATAGAAAACTCAATAAAATGCAAATTAATCTATAGTGATAGAAAGCAGACCAACAGTTGGAAAGAAGGGAAGAGGGGAGAGTCCGGAGGGAAAGACTACAAAGAGGAACAAGGAGACTTGAACACCAGTGTCTGCTGTAGCACTCTTCATCACGGGCAAAAAGTAGAAATAATTTAAAGGTCCATCCACAGACAAATGGAGAAATAGTACGTCTGCTGCAGAAGCATTGAAAAGCAAGATGTTCCTTTGAAGACTAAGGTGCCTCTGGCCCAAGCTATGATACGTTTCACTCGACTCATATGCATGTGAAAATTGGACACTGAACAAGCAAGGTTATAGTGGAATTGATGCAAATGAACTACGGTGTTTGTAGACTATTCAAAGTACCAGGGACTTCTAGAAGGACAAACAACTCTCTCTTAGAAGAAGTACAGCCAGAATGTTCCTTAGAAGCTGGAATGGCAAGACTTCATCTCATATACTTGGTCATGTTCTCTGGAAAGAGGAGTCCTTGGAAAGGACATTGTGTTCGGTGAAGATCAGAGAAAAAGAGGAAGACCTCCGAGGAGATGGAGGGAGACCATGGGCTCAAACATAGTCATGATGGTGAGGACAGTGTGGACCCAGCTGTGTTTAGTTCTGGTCTCGTTCACGTATGCATTTATATGAGTATATTACAAAGGAGCCCTGGTGGCGTGATTGGCTAGACGAATCGATGGCAGAAAGATGAGACTTTCTTCTCCTTAAAGAGTGACAGTCTCAGAAATCCACAGGTTGTGTCTACCCTGTCCTCTGGGTTGCTACCAGCCAGACTCAACTGGATGACAGTGAGTATCAGGTATATGCCGGTGGGTGGGTGCCGTTGAGCAGATGAAAGAGTGCCTGGTCTTGTGCCAGCTTCACAATTTTGCTCTGTTTGAGCCCACAGATGTATAGTCTATATATCTGCAGACTCATAGAGGTATATGCACATTGTCCTGTACTTAGAAAATGTTCCTTCTTTTAGAAATTTTCTGAAAATTCCTAAGAACGTTGTAATCAGCGAATCTTATCATCTTAACACCCTTTCGTGTAAAAGTGGTTAGTCAACTCCTGAAAAAGACAGCCAACCAAGATCCTGCCACCTGCCACTGCATCTATGTCATCCAATCAGGAACTCCCCCATGGTTAGGAACCAACCCTGTGAAGCCTATATGGTAAACATTCCAGGCACATTCTCTGGCTTGCAATAACAAACGGGTGTTACTTGCAGCATGCTTCAAAACATTACTACTACCGTGTTCTGAAGCTCAAGATGTTTCCATGAAAGTGTTTCTCTCAGGCTTTTTATACACAGGAAGATACATCATATACTAATATAAAGATTTGACTGGCTGACATTAGATATTACCTTATCTAACTTTCTGACTTAGTACAAATTCAACTTAAAAACAGACCTAGGAATGGAATTTATCCATAACCTAGAGACTACTTATATTGTGATTCTTCATGGATAAAAAATATTTGAATTTTCATACATAGCTTCACTGAATATTTCCTTTTTTCTTAGACTATCCTACTAGATCCTTTCTCTTCTTTTTAAGGTATAGCTTTCAGAAGTTTAGTTTATTTTATTTTTCCAACAGTTTTATTGGCATATAATTCACATATCTTACAATTTAGTAGTTCAATCACAGAGAGAAAAGTTATACCATCGTCAACACCATCAGTTTTAGAACATTTTCTTCAATCTTGTACTCATCCTTATTAGCTCCCCACTTTCCCTGCAAATCCCCTGACATACCCTTAAGGGACCATTAACCCAGCAATGGTCTCTACAGATTCATCTATCCCAGATTTCATACACAGAAAAACGTTAAAACAACAAATAGACAACAATTAAACATCCTAACAAGAATAGCAATGTAAAGCAGATAAGAAGCTCAATTGAAAATAGGAAAAAGAAAAGCAAAGAAAATAGGAAATATTAAAAGCTAGAACAAATTTAAGTGGATCATCAGGAATTTCCAATGAGAAGGGGCTAAATTTTATCCCAACTCCATCTGCAACAAGTCGGAAGTTCCTTTTGTGCCAGTCTTGTAGTAGCACAAATCATTGTCTGTTTATCTGTAGATGTTCTCATTTCACTATTGTCCTTAAAAGACTGTTTTGCTGGATACACAGTTCCAGGATGATGACTATTTTGCCCAGTGCTTGGGGTGGGGGTGTGGGGTGTTCTTTCACTGTCGTCTATCTTCCCTGGCTACAGTCATTTTTACCTATTTCCTTAACAGATGAGTCTAAAATCTTTCCTTTGTTCTCAGTACTACTGATGCACGAACAGACTTAAAAGAGTGAAGTTTGCTCTTCCAGAGATACAGAGCTGTACCCTTGTCCACATGGAGAGGGGAACAAGACTTTGTTCTGGCCAGTGGGACATAAGGGCAGTTTTCAAGGTGTAATGGCTACTTGTGATAGTTTGGTAAGTGGTATCTGCTTCTGGCATTATGAAGGACCTAATTCATACTTAGAACAAGGGACTCTTCCATTGACAGTCTAATAATATAGTACATACGAGTTGCCATGTGTCTATAAACAGCAAAACAATAAATGGAGAAAAGACTGAAATTGTCGAGGTGTTTATTTTACTCAGATCCCCCATCACTGCCCATAAAAGCAGTACATCGAGACATCCAACAACCTATGGCATTGGGCAATCTGCTGCACAGACTTTTAATAAGAATCAAAGAGCAAAGATGTGACTCGGAGAACTAAGATACACAACAAAACCTAAACAATTGGTACACTTGAATTATAGTGTTGGTGAAAAATATTGAAAGGACCACAGACTGCCAGAAGAACAAACACATCTGTCTTGGAAGAAGGACAGCCAGAGTGCTCCTTAGGAACGAGGATGGAGAGACTTCTTAGTTCTCTGGACCCGCTATTAGGAAGGGTCAGTACCTGGAGAAGCGTGTCATGTTTGAAAAAGTAGAGGGTCGGCAGCAGAGTGGGAGCCCCCCCAACCAAATGAACCGACCTAGTGACATCAACCGTGAGCTCAAGCACGGGAGGGATGGTGAGGAGGGCTTGGGGTATGCTTCCTTCTGTTGCACCAGGGTCACCGTGCGTCAGAATCCGCTTCAGGGTACCCAACCTGCCGTGCGGTTATCAAGGACCATGGCAGTGCCTTGCATGTCAGAGTTCAACTGGACTCCAAAGACTTTCCAACGGCTGGTGCTGAAGTAGGTCAAGGAGACCACTAGCCTTTGCTCCCAAAGTG
Source organism: Nesogale talazaci (assembly GCA_004026705.1). Taxonomy (NCBI): domain Eukaryota; kingdom Metazoa; phylum Chordata; class Mammalia; order Afrosoricida; family Tenrecidae; genus Nesogale; species Nesogale talazaci. The sequence continues at coordinate 10,239 of PVJH01021395.1, read as the reverse complement.
CCCTGGGGAGACGCAAACCTGCAGTCTTTGTATTGAGCATGTGCACCACTTAATATACTGCATAAGAGACATTACTCAAAATATTGTTGATCTCATGGGAGACAAAAGTCATGATCAAAAACAACTACCCTTTTCTCACCCCTACTCCCCGCAACGTAGAGAACAGCTTTGAGCTGGAGGTGGATCAAGCAGTGTAGAAGTGGAGCTGGAACAGCGGACAGTCAGTTTAGGAAGAAAGAAGAGATAAAATTTGGAATGGGAGCCCATGAGAATTGGCTGTACATGTGGCCATGTACTTAGGAAATGTGTGGTAAAATGAAACCACACATTTCTTTGAATAGTGGATTTATATATTATGATTTAACTTTCCCAGTGTTCTTTCTTATAAATTTCCTAATTGCTTTGTATTCTTAGGCTACTCAAGCTATCTGTCCAGCTAGGACCAAGACACAAGGCATCTATATATTGATTTGATCCCTCTGCAGCTCCCGAAAACTGCTCTGTTAGGTCTCAGAACTCAGCAGTGTGCTCAGCAAAATATTTCCTTATGGTTTATCTTTGGATTTTAAAAAAAGTGTCACCTTGTAATAATCCTCATGTATTATCCTCCGAGTAAAAGAGTGTATGGATCACATAGCTCAGAAGCACACTTCAGAAGCCAATTTTAACTGAGAAGTCTTGTTTACTATATCCCAGTTGGTTAGCAAAACTTTACTAGCCAAAAATGAAGACAAGAAAGATGAAATTACACTTAACCCAATCTTGTATGTGTCTGGTCTATATCTTTGTATTTTTGGTTACTTGAGGTTCCTGGAGAAATCATAGAAATCAAATACTCATTTAACCTTTGAGGAAACTGAGATGTGAAGAAGTGAATTGATACACTAGGCTTTGTGTCAACTTCGCTGGTTCAGGAGACTCAGTGGTTTGGCCGTTAGCAAAAACCAATTCATTGCCCTCCAGTGAATTCCAACTCAGAACCACCTTGTTGGACAGAATAGAACTGCCACTGTGGGTTTCCAAGACTATAAATCTTTACAGGAGTAGAAATCCACCTCTTTTCCCTCAGAGGGGCTGGAGATTTCAAACTACTGCCCTCGTGGTTAGCTTAAGGTGAGCAGACATCCCGCTTTTTAACAATTTAGCAATATCCTGTAGCATTTTAAAATTAAAATATATTACAATACTATTTTTGCATTCTATGAAAATTTCTGTTGCTCCACAGAGACCAAATTTTTAATCAAGAGCCCCCCCTCCCAGTCAATGGTGTCCCGCTTAAAAATCTGGTCACTTTAGATTACCTGCCCAACTTAAAAGTCACCAGGGCTCAATGGTGTGGATCCCCTAGATAGCACAAAGAGCTAATGTGCTTGGCTGCTAACCAAAAACTTTCCAGTTCCAGTCCCTTCAGAGGTACATTGGAAGAAAAACCCAGCAATCAACTTCTGGAAAATTAGTCATTGAAAACTCTATGAAGCACAATTCTATTTTTTCTCAAATACTATTTTTATGACATATCTTACTTATTCCAATGTATCCCTTCCAATATAGTTCTGTTGTTCAACCCCATTGCATGAGGCTATATAATCAATGCTATCAACTCCGTTCTTCACCCCCTCTCTCCCCACCGCCTCACTTTCCATACCCTCCCTTATTGCTGTCAGTGTCTCTGAGGGCTCATCTATGTTGGCTATCATGTACCAACTTCGAAAAGATACAGCTGAACAAATCTGACATGACCAATGAGGTATGTTTCCAGCTCTTATCTGTACCAGTGCAGATGCTCTGGTCTAGCCAGATTTGTAAGGTAGAATTGAGGTCATGATAGTGGGAGGGAGGGAGCATTAAAAACTAGAGGAAAGGTGTATGTTTCATCGGTGCTATACTGTACCCTGAATGACTAACCTCTTCTTTGTGACTCTTCTGTAAGGGGATGCCCAATTGTCTACAGATGGGCTTTGGGTCTCCAGTCTGCCCTCCCCCTCATTCACTATGATAAGATTTTTTGTTCTGGGTCTTTGATGCCTGAAACCTGATCCCATCGACACCTCATGATCACATAGGCTGGTGTGCTTCTCCCATGTGCACGCTTGCTTCTCAGTTAGATGGCCGCTTTATCTTCAAGCCTGAAAAGCAGACATGCTAATGGCTTAGCATTTAATTGACCATATTTAAAAAATCTAGGAAACACTGTGTCATCTTAAGGCCCCCCTCTCTCTTATATCGCCCATCTGCCAGCCCTACTCCCACGCCGGTAAGAAGAGTGCCATGACTATAGTAAGTGCTCAAGAGTGGGTGTTGACTGAATACAGGAAGTCAGGTATAGTTCACTGAGCACAGGCATCACTTTCTGCATGTTTATCCTTTCCTCCTTCCACGGTCCATTTCCGACCACCCATCTAATGAACGGCTTTTAAGAAATGGGAGGAAAGTTGACTTTACCATGGGAGCTAAGTGCTGCCACTGCTTTGCATTATATATCATTTTTATTGTGCTATTTTTAACTTTTAGATATCTGAATGCCAGAACCTTACTTCTGGGGAGACATTATTGATGGGGGAATTGCCAACTACATTTCAAAATGTTGAGGAAGTACTCTGTCAATAATTAATGCCACGCTCATTATGAATTCAAGCTAGACTCTTAAACTCCAAGGTGGCTTGCATTTATTGGAGAGTCAGGTAACCTTCTCTGCCCCTGGGCATTGCAGAAATCACTTGTGTTCTTTCTTTCTGAGGTTTAGTTTACAGTAAGTCAGAGAAGGGTAGGTCAAAAACGATCACCACATAAGAAGGGAAGCTGTTATTAAACAAAAATCCAAAAATGTGAAGCTATTTTTTCTCAAGATAGGCTCCATCTACACCCATACTTTCCTAAAAACAGCATTTTCTAGCTCTCTGACCCTTCCCAGAAGCATTTTGTGCTCTTTGATTTATACCCTGGTCAGAATGACAGCTTGAGTATCCTTGAGCTGTTCAAACCACATCGCTTTTACATGATCTTTGATTTCTGGAACTTAAGAACCAGCAACGACAAGCCTTGTAGGACAGCTCGTGCTATCCCGGAAGAACGAGCCCGTGTGCTGTTGTGATGTGGGTGGGGGTGCAAAAGCATCCGCAGCGTCACTTTCATAGCCTTTGTATTACCAGTGACGTCTCTAACATTCTTGACAATGCTAATGAGCCCTCGTGGTCATCTGTGTCCTTTGAGAAAACTGAGGTCCCCTCAGAAACCATTATTTTGATTGGACCCTTTCTTTGAAGGCACCTTACTAAAGACAAGGGCATTACCGAGAGGTCTAGTCTGCAGTCACCCCTGTGGATAGTTGTTATGGTTAGGTTGGTTCTGACCCATGGTGGCCTTATGCACAGAAGAATGGAACACGACCCAGTCCTGTGCCAGCTCACAATCGTTCCCTGGAGGACTTTCCTCTTATTTTTTTTTTGTTTTTACTGCCCCTCTACTTCATATAGAGATATTTTAGATATTCAGTTCTAAATCTACTCACTTTTTAAAAAACAAGGAACCATCTTCTATGTGTGGAAAGAAATGTGACATAAACACCCAGTTAATTTCATAGTAACTAGCTGTACTGACCATTTCCACACTAGGAAAGAAATCCTAAAGGTTGAGATTTTGATCACTTACTCTCTTGTTGTTGTAAGGTGCCATTGGGTTGTTCTGACTCATAGAGACTTTGTGACCCACAGAAGGAAACACTGCCCCGCCCCGCGCCATCCTCACAACAGTGCCCGTGCTTGAGCCCATTGGCACACCCTTGTGTCAGTCCGTCTCCTTGAGGACTGCCTTCGTTTGTGCTGTCTCTCTACCAAGCGTGGTGTCCTTCTCCAGGGACTGGTCTCTCCTGACAGCATGTCCACAGTGTGTACTGATTGAAGGGACATACTTAAACACACCTTCTATGGAATTAACTCATGTATGATGTACAGACTGGACCTCTGCTAGCAATATTCCTGGGATTACCTACGTATGGAAGAGGATTGCTATGAAGAATAGATATATGAAGGGAGGTCAAAGTTTCATGGAAAACAGAATTAAGAGATAATGAAACTTTTCATTAACTTGTTGAAACCCATACTTTGTCCTTCCTAGAGTAACTTCTCACTTTAGACAGAAATACCTACTGTGCAAAATATCTGAGGGGCATTGCTTTAGTTTTTGAGCATCCTGTCTTCAAAAACACACTGTATGTTCTACTTATCAGAAAATACATTCCAAAATATGGGGAGCTGATACCGTAGGGCCTAAGTAGAAGGAGGCTGTTTCGAGTATGATGATGGCAACAAATGTACAAATGTGGTCAGCATACAATTGATGTATGCATTGATCATGACAAGGGTTGTATGAGCCCCCAATATAATGATTTTTTTAAAAAAAGAAAACTCATTCCTTTGTCTGAAGAATTGAAGTATCTAATATAAAGGGTTTATGAGGAACTTCTTTAATTTTTGTGATGTTAAAGCAGTATAATATACTGTCTATTTAAACTTGCCCAAATATTTTTTAAGGGGCATACGGAGCCCCTTCTTTGTCCCGAGGAGTGACCAATGGTCTGGAACTGGTAAGCTTCAATTAGCAGCACAATCCATTGACCCCGATGCCTCCAAGGCCCCTTTCACACTTACCTTTTAAATCTCACACACTTCAATATAAACAAACTCATATCAGAAAACTCAGCTGAAGGGAGTTAAAAAAAATGACTAGCACTCCAGTCTCTGATAGAAGCAAGCAAACGTTCTTGAACAAAATGATCCATGGTGTGGACCACAGATCACCTTAGGGCACACACCTTGTTTCAGGGTTTGCCCAGGAAAAGATTGAAGCCAGGGTCTTGGCAGTTCTTCGCCCTCCCCATTTTTCATCCGACCTGTCATTACTATCTCTAGTACTCCATTGACTAAATTCAATGGAGAATAGCCTATTTCTTTCTTTGCTTCTTTCTAATATTCTTGATAAAATCTCTCTTGTGTTTAATAAGCGGGATCAGGCTCATTTTGTTTTTTAATATTGCTGGTGGCTGGCATATGATGAGCTAGTGAAAACCCTATCATCACCTGAATATATTAGCTAAACAAATGTGCAGTGACATTCTGAATGACAATCCCATGCAAGATTCCCTAGAAAAGTGGGTTGCACAAAAGTGGTGGATGTCCATGGACTTGAGAGACTAGATCCTTAGAAGATTTAACTGTGGGACAATTGCCCTGATTCCTACTCTTGCCTTGCTCTGGAATCTGGGGGTTGATATAACCAACTGGACATAGGGAACTGTCCAGTGCAGATAGTTAGGTATACGATATTTATACCATATCTTCATTGTTAAAGCAACGACAGCAACTCATTTTCAGCAAGTTAGTTCTGACTCACAGTGACCCTGTAACACAGGGGAGAACTGCCCCCAAGCTAACACTTCATGAGAGTAGAAAGCCTCATCTTTTTCCCAGAGAGCATCTGGTAGTCTCGAACTGTTGACCCTGTCTTTAGCAGCAGGGTGTAATTCATCACTTACCACGGCTTCTCACTGTTAAGCATGATAAATCGACACTTGTTTGAGTCGCAATGTGTATAATTGATTTTGATGCTTGGGTTACAAATGTCAGAACTGACAACTTGTTTTAAGTGAGAAGCAGGGGGTGGGGAGTGGGAGGCACCAGAGTCAAATTAAACAAACAAGAAGAGCAACTTTGGTTTTAAAAAGTATCGATCAGCATCCAGCCATTTCAGGTAGCATGTGAGGAAGACCTGATGGGATTGAAGGGAGCATTCCAAGTTGTGCTGAAGAGATCAGGGAGAAACAAGGCCGTGGGACTTGCTGGAACACCAAGTGAGATGCTCACAGACTGTTGCAATGAGGAAAGTGCTCACACATTTATGCCAGGAAACTTGGAAGACAGCTACTTGTTCAGTGAACTGGAAGAGATCCATATTTGTACCCATTCCAAAGAAAGGAGAGCCAAGAGAATGGAGAGAGTATCAGATAACATCATTAATATCATATGCAAGTAAAATTTTGCTGAAGATCATTTAAAAATGACTGCAACACATCAACAGGGAACAGCCAGAAATTCAAGCTAGATTCAGAAGAGGACGTGGAATGAGGGATCTTACTGGTGATATAAGATCGATCTTGGCTGAATGCAGACAATATTAGAAACATGCTGATCTGTGTTTGGTCTGTGCAGAAGTACGTGCCTGTGCATTTGACTGTGTGGATCACAAGGAAGCATGAATGCTGCACAAGACCTATGTAAGGTGTCAAAGCATGACAACGACATTTTGAGGAGTAAGGTGTGCCTAATCTATAGTGTTTTCCATTATCTCACATGGATGTGAAAGTTGAACAATGGGGAAGAGATAGTGCAGAAGAATATCAGTTTGAATTATGGTATTGTCAAAGAATATTGACTATCCAACCACTGCCAGAATAAACAAATCTGTCTGGGAAGAAATATAGACAGAATACTTCTTGGAAACGAGAATGGCACGTTTTTATCTCACGTTGGGCGCACGCCATCAAGAGAGAACAGGCCTTGGGAAAAGGTATCATCTGTGCCAATTTAGAGGGTAATCGATAAAGACGACCCCCAAGGAGATGACAGAGTGACTTCAAGAATGGATCCAAACAAGTGGACTGTGGTAGCTATTGTACCGTCCTGCTTGATGTGATGGCACTCTGGGCCGTTATGATACCTGTGCGAGCCCTCAAGGACGCGATTTCAAAAAGAAGAAGAAGAGTGGTTCAAACAGAATGACAATCCTGAGGATGTTACATGACCGGGCACTGTTTCTTTCTGTTGGGCAGAGACGATGATTTGGGGTCATCTCATTGACATGTAGCAACAGCGGACCTTTGTATCATTTCCCCCTTTCACTACACGCTTGCAAAGAGTAGATAATGACAGGCAAAGATATCAAGGGAAAAAGCGTCCCCAACACTTTTATTATAACTATTTCAAAGTGAGTAGACAAAGGCTAAAATAAGATCCGAGCGATTCATGAGAAAGGGATTCAAACGATGTAGCTGTACAGCTGTAAATATCTACCTAAATATCTGCAATATTCGTCTAACACAAGTGTCAAAATACAATTTACTTTTGATCCTCATGGCTTCCTGGATTACTGCCTTGGGAAATTTCCGGAACTCAGTGAAGAAAACCTTCTGTGCTGATCAGTGATGCCTGCCACGAGTAACGGAGAGGACAGGGGTCCACGACAGTGCACTCTTTGTTGCATGGCGAGATCATCATATTTATGACATCATCAGGGAAGGAAATTCCACCCGTGGAACTGGCCATACCATTACTAGATCAGGCGCCTCCTTCCTGATATGTAGCAAACATTTAACGACAAGTCCTTTCAATGGAAAGACCTCAAGACCTTGCTTGAAGAGACATTGACAAATTGCATCATATGTCGATAGACAGAGCCCAATTAGTTAAAAAAAAAACGATTAAGGAAGTTAAGAAGAGGATGATGAGGGTGATTACATTCTGGCGACGTTCAATAATTCAGGGGGGAGGGGCCAACCCTAGCGATCACACAGCTCCCTGCCGTTGTGTCGATGCCGACGCACAGCCACCCCCCAGCACTGGGATGAACTGCCCCTGCGTGTTACCGAGAGTGTCAATCACTACGGGGCCAGAGAGCCTCGTCCTTCTCCCTCAGAGCACCTGGCGTCTCTAACTGCTGGACAGTGTGGAAGCCAGACGGAAGAAGACGATGCATGCGAATCATGGTGTCGATAGAGAATAGGTCACGGACTGCTGGAAACACAGATCTTCTCTTGAAAGACGTACAGCCAGAAAGTTCTTCTCCATGAAGGAGAGGAACATCTTGCTTGGGAAAGCAGAGGGCACCGGAGAAAGAAGAGCTAGCTCTCCGCGAGATGAATTCCCGCAGGGGCGGCAACAATGGGCTCAAATGAAACAAAAATTCACACACAATGGTGGCCACAGTGCAGTATTTCCTTCTGTGGCGCACAGGGTTGGGGCCCACTGAATGGTACATAACAGCAACAACAACAGTTTCACTGTATCCCACAAATAATCTTACATTTTAATTGTTATTCAGTTTAGAATGTTTCTTAGTCTCATGAGACCTCTTTTTTGACTTTTTTTTTTTTTGGAAATGTGCTGTCTAATCGCCAAATATCTTGTTATCTGAGGTCATATCTTGCATGCTTTTAATTCTGTTGAGCTTGTTATGGGGAGACTGTAGTTCAGATTGTAATTTATTGGGGGGAGTGTTCTAGGGGAGCTTGAGAAGACGGTAGGCTCTGCTGTTGTTGGAGAAAGGATTATATTCATGTCTATTCCATTCAACTATCTCCAACTCTTTCTGCCTGCTGGGTCTGTTCATTGTTGATAAAGAAGTGTTGAAATCTCCAACTCTGACAGTGGATTTATTTATTTCCCCTAGCCACTTTGTTGAGATGTTTCTACAACATGTCGTGCGATGCTCTGCTGTTAGTTGCATACACATTAAGGATTATGATGCTTCCTGAAAAATAGACCTCTTGATTACAATGTCATCTCCCCTCATTATCCCTAATAATCTTCCTTGCTCTGAAGTCCGTGTCAGATTCATGTAGCTACTTTAACTTCCTTTTCATCCCTGTTCGAAGAGTTTTTCATTCTCTACCTTTTTTCCCCTTCTTTTCCACTTGTGGTGAGAATTTATATAACAAAGCATCTGCCGACAGTTTTTACATGTATAATTCATTCAATTGATTGCATTCTTTATGTTGTACAGCCATTATCGCTGCCTTTCCCACATTATTCCAACCGCCATTAACGTAAGCTCAGTGCCTCCTAAGCAAAAATCCACCCCCCACCCACTTATATATAATCCTCGGTTTCTGTATATTTGCTTCTTTTCTGTCATTGAGATCATAGAGTATTTTTCAGTAACTAGTTATTTTATTCAGCATAATGTCTTAGTATATATCAGGACTTCACTTCTTTCTTTGACCAGGTAATATTTTATTAGATATTGTTGACCTATTGATGGACATTTGCATTGTTGCACCACCTTCCTCGCCCACGTCCCCACTTCAAAAAGTACAACAAGAAGCTCTGCTACTTTATGTTTTTTCTTCACGATTGCTTTAGCTAGTGGGATTTCTTGTCCTCTCACGCAAGTTTGTGGATGATCGTTTCCATTTCCACACAGACGCTTGTGTTGGTCCAGCTAGACTAGAGAAACAAATCCACAGACTCCCACATGTGTGTAAGAGTTTTATATCAAAGAGCAATTATATATTAAGAAAGCATCCCAGCCCAGTCTGGATCAAGTCCTGAAGTCTATTACTAGCCCATACATATCCCTTTTTAAAATTTTATTTTTTATGATTTTTTTTAACATATCCCTTTTGAGTCCATAACTTCCTTCTCAGACGTAGGCAGCACATGCAATGATGCTGATGGCAGGATGAGCACAGGCCTGTCGGTGAAAAGTCTTGTGAATCCAGTGGTGGTGGAAGCATCTCAGCATTGGGGGACTTCGGTGTAGCTTCATGTGGCTTGCCAACAGAATATCAAAAGAGAGAGTGCCTTGCCTCTTCTGTTGGCAGAATCCAGGGAAGTTTCTAGAATCCTTATGAGAAGGTCACACCCACAAGGAAGGGTCATCAGGTTGTGATCTGATTGACAGGCTAGACTCCACCCCTTCATTCTTGTATCAAATTGACATGAAATTGTGTAACTACCACAAGGCTGTTGGAATTTTGATGGAGGTTATCCTGGATTTGTGGATACTTTTTTTTTAGTATTGATATTTTAACTATATGAAGCTTGCAATTTACAAACACAAAATGTCCCTCCTATCTAGCTTCTCTTGACTATCTTGAAGTAATGTTGTATAGTTTTCTGGATACCAGTCTTTCTTCTTGTGTTTAAATGTATTCAAGGTCAGAACTCCCATTGTTTGGGTAAGTAGCAGTCAGTCACATAAGGACTTCTGCTATGCAAGTGAAGCATTCAGTTATTGCTACATCGAGTTATTCTATCTCTATTCAATCTCCCTCTCTCAGCAATGTTTTAAAACTAAGTAGTATGGGTGAACCAATGGTATTCTTAACAAAGGTCTTTATGCTCCACGGAGATGGTTGACAAGATAGTGCCCAGCTATCAGAAAAATCAGCAGCTGGGGGTCTTAAAGCCTTATTTCCAAACAAGCTGTCACCAAAGTGAGACGTCACCTAAGTCTGCATGGAAGAAG
>PVJH01021394.1:0-38703 GCA_004026705.1 Nesogale talazaci | reverse complement strand
ATTGAGGGAGCACCAGGGTGAGGGCCCAAGGTCCACCTGCTACTCTAATATTTGGCCTATAGATATGTTCTTAATTTTATTCCCAACTTATAATAGATAGTTGTATCTATGTACGGACATACCTATATTTAGACCTCTGTAAGTGCCCTTTGTCTTCTAGCTCTTTCCTCTATTTCCTTCCATCTCCCTCCTGTCCCACTATCATGTTCCACCTTCATTGGCATTTCATTGTTTTCTCATATTCCTTGTCCTTGCTTAATCCCGACCAGACCTCCCATACCCTCCTTTCCATCGATTCCTAACCACTTATTGCTCGCCCAACCCATCCATGTGTTTGTCCTCCCCTCCTTCTCCTCTCCTCTCTCGTGCCCCCAGGAATCATTTGCCCAGTCCTTTCTGTGGCGCAATGGGTCTCCAGAGGGATGTATTCCTCTGAGCATCATGTGTTGGCGTGGGGCTTGGATCAGCTCTCTTCTTCTTCCTCCCTTCTTTTCTTTGTCCCTGTGGGTGTGGGATGCTTGTCCCTCCCCCACTCTGTTCTCTGCCACACCCACTACTAGAGATGGAGTCCATTTGACTCGGGTTGCGTCCGGCTCTATAGCTCTCTTTTCTTGCATCCTTTCCTGCGTCCACATTGTCTTCATGGTTGGGTGTTTTGTAGTAGGAACTGTTCACCCACTCCGGTTTCTGTGGAGACAAGACCCATACTCCCTCCCTGGGTGGATTAGTGCCCCATTCCCTCAGTTATCCTATCACTTTTGAACTCCCTTTTTACTCTCCTCCCCTCCCCCTCCCATTACTGTTACATCCAACATGAATCTATTTGGGTTTGGTCCTCCCTCCTCCCCTTACCCTATCTCTTGGGCCAGCTAATATGGCCTATAGGAGTCTTCTCTTTTATACTCACCATACTGTTTCTACTTACCTCAGGGGGCCCATGCTGTACTTTTCCTTTTGTGATTGACTGACTTCGCTTAGCATAATTTCCTCCAGTTCTTCCCATGCAGAGATGTTTTCCACGTGCTCGTCTGAGCTTTTGAGTGAGGCATAGTATTCCATTGTGTGTATGTGCCAGAGTTTGTTGATCCATTCATCTACTGATGGAAATTTAGGTTGCTTCCAACTCTTTGCAATTGTGAATTGTGCTGCAATAAATATTGGTGTGCATACCACTGGCTGTGATTTATTTCTTGCCTCTTCTGGGTATATACCCAATAGTGGGATAGCTGGATCATAGGGTAGCTCAACTTCCATTTTCCTTAGGTATCGCCAGACTGCTTTCCATAGCGACTGTATATATCTACATGACCACCAACAATGTAGAAGTGTCCCTATTTCACCACATCCCCTCCAACATTTGTTGCACTCCGATTTTCTGATCTGGGCTAGCCTCAAGGGTGTTAGATGATATCTCATGGTTGTTTGATCTGCATTTCTCTGATGGCTAATGAGCGGGAGCATTTTCTCATATGTTCATTAGCCATGTGGACCTCCTCCCTAGTGAAGCTTCTTTTCATTTCTTTTTCCCATTTCTTCAAAGGGTTATCTGTTTTCCTCTTCTTGCAGGAAACAAGGATATTGTAGATTTTTTGTAATAAGCCCTTTGTCTGTTGTATCGTTACTAAAAATCCTCTCCCAGTCTGTGGGTTGCCTGGCTACCCTCTTGGTAAAGTCCTTTGATGTACACATGTGTTTTATTCTAAGTAAGACCCATTTGTCAATTTCAGGTTCCCCTTCATGTGTACCCTGTCCTAGTGCAGTTAGCCTTTGTATTCCCTGGATCATGGTTCTTAGGTTTTCTCCAATTCTCTCGCTAATGGTTCTGATGATTTGTGGTTTTACTTCCAGGTCTGTGATCCACCTCGAGTTTGTTCTTGTGCATGGAGTGAGGTTGAGATCCTGTTTCATTTTTCTACATGTAGATTTCCATTGTCTCCAGCACCATTTGTTGAAAAGGGCATCACCCGCCCATTTGATACTTTTGGGGCCCTTGTTGAAAATCAGTTGTCTATATGCTAATGGCTTTATTTCTGGGTTTTCTATTCTTTTCCATTGATCTGTGTACCTGTCACTATGCCAGTACCATGCAGTTTTGACCACTGTGGCTTTGTAGTAAGTGTGAAAGTCAGGTAAAGCCAGCCCTCCGACTGTGTTCTTATCCTTGAAGAGATCCCTGTTAATTCTGGGCTTTTCCCCTCTCCATATGAAGTTTGTGGTCAATTTTTCCAGTTCTCTGAAGAAGGTTGTTGGTATTTGGATTGGGATAGCATTGAACTTATAAAGTGCCCTGGGTAGGATAGACATCTTTATTATATTGAGTCTCCCAATTCATGAGCATGGGATGTTCCTCCATTTGTGGAGGTCGCTTTTCATTTCCTGTAGTAGGGTTTTGTAGTTTTCCTTGTATAGGTCTTTTGTTTTTTTGGTCAGGTATATCCCTAGGTACTTCAATTTATTCTTGGCTATTGTGAATGGAACTGTTTCTTGATCTCCTCTTCTGTGGTCTTGTCAGATGTGTAGAGCAGACCAATCGACTTCTGTTTGTTGATCTTGTATCCTGCCACCCTTCCATATTCCTCTATCGCTGTTAGTACTCCGGATGTGGAGCTTTTGGGATTTGCGATGTAGAGGATCATGTCATCAGCGAATAATGATAATTTGACCTCCTCCTCTCCCATTTGGATGTCTTTTCGTTGTCTTATGTTATTTGCTAAGACCTCCAGTACTATATTGAATAGTAGCATGCACATTTTCTTATGCATCTATTTTGTCTTCAGCGATTGTGTCAGGAAGGTGAGTATCACAGAATGTGGTTTATTACAATAAAGTCTTCTTGCATTAAGGGAGTACTTGAGCAGAGGCCCAGTGTTCATTTCCTACCTTAATATGTAACATATAAATATATGTACATATATCTATTTTCCTATAGCTATATAAAGATATATTTGCATGTGCATATATTTGCATACCTATATTTAGACCTCTATAAATGTCCTTTCCCTACTAGTTTTCTCATGGGAAAGAATTTTTTAAAACAAACTCACTGGCATCGAGAAGATACCAATTCTTAGAAACTCTTTAGAGTAGAGTAGAGCTGTATCCGTGGTTTTCCAAGACTATCTTTTTTTTTTTACTTTTGTATGGAAACTTTTACTTTACTAAATAAGGATATGTGAAAACATAAAAGCAAATCTTTTTTTACTTTTAATTTTATGCAAGTGAATATGTTCATCTTATAGGCAAGAAGAATGTGATTTTTGTATAATGATAGTTTTTATCTTAATACAACAAATTTAACTGTAGGAGGAAAAATCCCTGCATTTTTATTTTATTTTTATTTTTATTTTTTTAAATCCTCATTCCACTTTATTTTTAAAATTTTCAAGTTCTTTTGCCTTTATTAATATTTTTATCATTTTATCGAGATCTCTTAAAGATCTTATAACATTCCACAGTTCATCACACGAAGCAGTATTGCACACTTGCTATCACAATCCGTTTCAAAACATTTTCCTTCTTCTCAAACTTCTTGAAAGTGATCAATCTTTAGAGGAGTAGAAAGCTTCATTTTCCTTCCTCAAGAGAGTCTTGTGGTTTCGCAATGCTGACCTTGCAGTTAGCAGCCCAACACATAGCCCCTTATTCCACCAGAGCTCCCAGGAGAAAGAAGCAGGGAAGAAAGATAATATTTACTGAGTGCTCACAACACAATACTAATTATTTTAATTACAAGGTATGGAGTGAATAATAGGAAATAGAGGTCTAATTTTAAAACCAGCAAATAAAAGCATTACTCGACAAAGCGGAATCATACCATTGCATTTCCAAAGTCGTAATTTTATAGATGAAGATGTATCTTCCCCCTGGGGAGCAGCCACCTTTCTTTTAAGGTTAATCTGATGTATTAAACCCTCCTGTGGGTTTGAACTATTGGCCTTGCAGCTAGCAGCCACGTGCTTGACCACTGGACCACTAAGGGTTCCTTAGAGTTCTAATTGTTGCTGCTGTTAGATGCGTTCTGATTCACAGCAACTCTATGTATAACTCATTGAGCCTATGTGTAATTTGTAGTGACCCAGGGTACAATAGAACAACCGTGGACAATTAAAGTATTCAGGAAGTTACTGCCCAGTCCTGCAATATCCACATAATTGTTGTTATGTCTGAGCGTAATGTTGCAGCTATTTTGTCAATCCATCTCCTTGAGGGTCTTCTCATTCACCAACCCTCCACCTCACCAACCACGATGTCCTTTTCCACAAAGTGATATTCCCTGAAAACATGTCCAAAAGAGAGGATAAGAAGTCTTGCTGTCCTCACTTCTCAGTAGCATCCTAGCTATACTTTCCTCCAAGATCAATTTGCTTGTTTTTCTGACGGTCTGTTGTGCTTTCACTATTCTTTGTAAACACATAATTCAAATACATCAATTCTTCTCTAGTCTTCCATATTCAATGCCCAATTTTCACATGCATATGAGGTGACTGAAAAAAAATACTGTGGCTTTGCATTTGGCATGCAACTATTTGTCTTCCTGTCCAGAAGAAAGAAGGATGATGAAAATTGAAAAACATATGACTATGGACCATGCACACATCTGCTTCACAACCCCAAGACCAGAGGAAGTAGCTACCACTACCAACTGCTCTAAAAAGAATCACATTAGGAGATCTTGAATAACATGTCAGAAAAAAAGAACAAAGCTCAAAATGATAAAAGATAATTTTGCCAAATATTGGTGGGAAACTCCCACCTATGGCCTTGTTCATCCTTAAGGTCTGGCATTGAACTCAGTCCTGTGTTGGAATAAACAACCATCTGAGATCAAAAAGGAGACTTTACCCAAGGACAAAGTTCAGACAGTTAAGAAAGAAGGAGAAATGGAAGCAAGAACTGTAGAAAGAAACTGAGATGAGTGATGGCACATTGCAGAGATTTTGATAGATGAGTTAAGAACAAATGTGCACAAATTGCTGAATGTGAAGTTAATCACCTCCTCTGTAAACCTGCACCTAATTCACAATAAAAATGTTTTTTTTTAAGAATACCTTGAATTGGATAAGGCACACCTTAGTCCTGAAAGTTACATCTTTGTTTCTCAACAGTTTCAAGAGATCTTATTCAACAGATTTGTCCAATCCAATGTGTCACTTCTTCACTGCTGCTTCCAATAGCATTGATTGTAGAAAGATATAAGAGGAATGGAACATTGAGAAAGTATCCCAACCCCGTCGAGTCCAAGGTCACAAGTCCAATATTAACCCATACATCTGATCTCAGTCTATAAAGGCTCCTTCCGTCTCATGAAGCACATGCAATGACACCAGGACAATCACAGGCTAGTGGGTACAGAGTTTTGTGTATCCAGTTCCTAGGACTCTGCCATCTTATTTTGTCAGTCGAGCATTTCCCAGGAACTGTGGTGATGGTCTCTAATCTCCACAAGGGAAATATTGTGAGATTTCCCAGAATTCTCAGGAGAAAGCCATGCTCACACAGAATTCTCATAGGCTATTTCCAGATTGACAGGATAGACTCCACCCCTACACTCCCAGTGTAAAAATTGACACAGATCAGTGACTGTCACAATACGTAAATACATATATAATGAGTGGGGAATAGAACTATGTACTCATATCTATATTTTAAGAACAAAGGTTGCAGATGGACATTGGCCTCAACTCAAGTACTGCCTTAGCACAAGTACACTTTGTTTTAACAATCTGGCATTCTATGATACTCACCTTCCCAACAGGATCTTTGAAGACAAAATGGGTGCATAAGTAAATGTGGTGAAGAAAGTTGATGGTGCCTGACTATCAAAAGATATAGGACCTGGGATCTTAAAGACTTGAAGATAAACAAGTGACCACCTATCTCAGAAACAACAAAGTCCACATGAAATAAGCATACCAGCCTGTGTAATCATGAGGTGTCAATGGGACCAGATATCAGGCATCTGAGACCCAGAATGAAACCATACCCAAGGCAAATGGTTTAGGGCTGGGTGAGGGGGACATGGAGTGGAGACACAATGCTCATCTGTAGACAATTGGTCATCCCTCACTGAAGGGTCACATAGAAGAGATGAGCCAGTCAGGCTGCAGTATAGCATGGATGAAGCATACAATTTTCCTCTAGCTCTTTGGTGCTTTCCTCCCTCCACTATCATGACCTCAATTCTACCTTAAAAATCAGATAAGACCAGAGCATGCACACTGTTACAAATAAGAGTCTGCAACACAGGGAATCCAGGACAGATAAACTAATCAGGACTAACAGGGAGTGGAGATACCAGGAGGATTAGGGGAGGATGGAGGGAAGAAGAGGGAACCAACACAAGCATTAAACTAGAACTCCCTTCCAGGGGAACAAATAATGGAAAAGTGGATAAGGAGTGATGGAGGATGATGTACAATATGGAAAATATAATCTATAGCTTGTTGAGAATTCATGAGGGAGGATGGGCAGGGAGGGAGGAGGAAGAAATGGAGATCTCAAGTGGGAAGAGAATGCTTTGAAAATTATGATGGCAGCCTATTTGCAAATGTGCTTGACACACTGGAGTAATGTATGGATTATGATAAGAGATGTAAGAGCCACCATAAAAATATTTTAAGGGGGGGGGTATTTGCAACAAAAACATTGTTGATCTTGTAAAATTTTACCCTGCAATCCCTAAATTAATTTCTATCATCAAGGCCATATTTTCAAGTACTGATTCTTCCTCCTGCTTTCAACTTTCTCATCATAATCATCAGTAATCACCAGTGCATCTTGATTGCATGCTTCATTGCTGTCCAACTGAATAAGCTGATCAAATTCTTGAATTTCTTCATCATAGAGTTCTAATAGATACTGTAATTTTAACATAATTAAAGTGAGCATCTGTGTGTATCCTAACAAGCTATGGATACCCTTCAAAATAATGGGAATTCCAGAACACTTCATGGTGCACATGTGGCATTGTACATGGATCAAGAGGCAACTGTATGAGCAGAACAAAGGAATACTGCATGGTTTAAAATCAAGATTGTCTCCCCTCACCATATTTATTCAGTCTGTTTGCTAAGCAAATCATCAGAGAAGCTGGACTATGTGAAGAATTTGGTTTCAGGATTGGAGGAAGGTTTATTAACAAGCTGAGATATGCAAATGTCACACCCTTGCTTGCTGAAAGTGAGGTAGACTTGAAGCTCTTGCTGATGAAGATCAAAGATTGTAGCCTTCAGTATAAGTTACAAATCAATGTAAAGTAGACCCAGAACCTCTTAACTAGTCCAGTAATAAGCATTCTGATAAATGGAGAAAAAAAGAAGTTGTCAAGGATTTCATCTTGCTTGGATCCAGTGATAGGTAAGCTTGTTGTGCTAACATGGCCAAAGATGATAGGTAGGTCTGCTGTGACAACATGGCCAATGAACACACGAGATCCGTTGAAGAGCAGAGATAGAAATGGCTTGGTGAGCCCCACCCTTACTCTCTTGTTCTTGGATCTTTGGACCAGAAGGCTGCCTTGTTCATCCTGAGCCTTGATCTCCAAGTGACACTACCTGTGGGACAACTAATCGGTGGACCGTGTTGCTGTGAGTTAAGGTTACTTCAAATCCTGCTTTGCCACGCTCCTGAAATATACATCTCTAGAGCTGAGGACTGTTGGACTCTGTCATCTGGCTGACTGTTGGTAACCTGCTTTGCTCTTTGCTGCTTGTGACTGGATAGCTGAATTGCTCTACAGAGGACTGCTCAGTGGCCCTCAAGACTCCAAGGACTGCCAGTGTACTAGCTGTCTCACGTAAGTGAGTCGCACCGAGCCATTTGCACTGCTTTTAGATTAGTTAACTTTATTTCTTATCTTATATATCCTTCTATCTATATAAATATATGCAAAAGAACCAATCACTAGTGTCCTGGTTTTGTTTCCCTAGAGAACCCTGTCTAACACAAATCCCTAATCAATGCGCAAGGAAGTAGTAGTCAAGAGATGAAATAATGCCTTCTTGTATTGGGTAAATCCGCTACATGAGAGCTGTTTAAAAGGTCTTAAAAGATGTTGAAAGGCAAGAATGCAACTGTGAGGAGTAGGGTGCACCCGACCAATGCCATGGTCTCTTATATGGCATCATATGTATGTGAAAGTTGGACATTTAATAAGAAAGACCAAAAAGAATCAATATGTTTGAATTATTGTGCCGGCAAAAAATGACCTGTCAAAAAGAACAAGCCAATCTCTCTTGGAAGAAGTACAACCAACATGGTCCTTAGAGGCAAGGGATGGCAAAAGTTAGCCTCCTCTACTGTGGGCATATTATCAGGAGAGACTAGTCCCTGGAGAAATGCATAGTGCTAGGTAGACGGGCAATGAGAAAGAGGACGGTTCTCAAGAAGATGGATGGACACAGTGGCTGCAACAACGGGCTTGAACATAGGAGCAATTATGAGAACGGCTCAGGAGAAAGCAGTGTTTCACAAGGCTGTTCACAGGGTCGCTGTGAGTCAGGACCAACGTAGTGACACCTAGCAGCAACCACAAAGCCAGAATCTGTTTTCCACTGCCTTTCTTCACCATTCTCCTTTCTGACTATGTTGATCATCTAGGAGAGCAGTTCTGTGCATTGTGACCTCTTTGGGCGTCGAACGGCCCTTTCACACAGATTGCCCGATTCATAACAGTGGCAAAATTACAGTTATGATGTAGCAACCAAAATAATTTTATGGTTGAGGTTCACCACAACATGAGGAACTATCTTAAAGGATCTTAGCATTAGGAAGGTTGAGAACCACGGATCTAGAAAAAGAGCAATTCCATTCTACCCGTTGCTCAGCTCAAGCAAAACACCGTAGGTAATCGTGGTTTCTCTCTTCCTCTTACTTTTCACAACTAATGAATCATCAAATTCAGTTGATTTTTCATTCAAAATATATCCACAATACAAAGACTGTTGCCATCCTTCCTTTCATTCACAATCATCTCTTGCCTGGACTTTGGTTCTCTGCTCATTCTACTTCCTTGATTGCTCGCCAACACTCCTTTCTCCACACAGTGATCAGAGCATTGTACGAAACAAGTCATATTAGACCATTCGAGAGTTTATTTCTTGCTTATAACCTTGTAATAGCTCGGTAACTCCCATACAACTCAGAATAAAATTTCTTACATGGATTCACAGACCCCAAGTAGTCCAGAAGGAGCAGCTGGCAAAGCATTTAATTTCCAATGGTCTTCCCAAAATGTCTGACTTGTACTCACCTCCTTCACCAGTAGAAGAGATCTCTAAGCTCCCTTGCTAGAGATGTTTTTGACTCAAATAATACCTCTGCTTCTTCACCCCTTGAGTGGGACAACACTGAGGGTGTTTTTCTTTTGTTTTAAATAGTTTTATTGGCATGTATGTCACATATCATAAATCTAATCATTCAATCATAATAATAAGATTTGTGCAATCATCACCATGTTCAATTTCAGAACATTTTCTTCTCTTAATCATGTTTTTAGTTCCCCAATTCCTCCATTTCTCTCCTTCCAAGCCCCGAGGGAATTATCAATCCAGTTACTGCCTCTATAGACCTACCTACCCTGGATTTCCTTTATCCATTTATTTATTTTTCTTTCTAACCATTCCATAGTTCCATCATATGAGGGTTCTCCACACATCTCCCAGAGGTCCTAAGCAGAGCTGAGACTCCGATGTGCAGATATACAGCTGGTTTATTCACTCAACTGGTGTATGCTGCATCTCTTCCCTGTCCTGCTTTCCCTCTTCTCTACCCAGGCTTCCTGGATCACAACCCAAGCAGATACTTTAGATCTGAACCCGTCTTCAGAAACTTTTTCTGGGAAAACCCACCTTTGATAGCTTCCTTCCCATTCTTTAAGCATACCAAGCATTCTTCATGACTTTCCCACTGCATCTCAGACTCCTAATGCTCTTCCTCCATATGTCAGATTAATTTCCTTCAAGTCTCTAATGATATTTTACCTGTGGTTTTTCTGGACAATTATGTCCCCATCACCATTTAGCAAGTTATGCACATCTTGCTTCAGCTCATCTATTTCAATCTCCTCCATGTACCTTCATGAATCCACTTCTGGCCCCTGTTCCTGGTGTCTGTTCCTCTTTCTTTCCTCACCCTCTGCCCTTGATTAAATGCTGCTCCTTTGATATTAAAGGGTTGATTATTCTATCATGAGTATTCCAGATGTTTCTATGCAAGCAGGTGGCTCAAGTGCTTGATATAAGATTACTTGCATGCTGTATAAAACATTTTCTTGCTTTCTGGTGAGCTCACAAGATGGATTGACACAGCAGCTACAACAATGAGCCCAAGCACAGGAACTACTGTGAGGGTGGCGCAGGACCGGGCACTGTCGTTCTTACGGGTCAGAATGGACTTGACCGAATTTAACAATAAGAACAAGAATAACCACGATATATTATATCATGAAGATTTTTTGTGCTGGTCCCAATTGCCAAACCCACTGTGATTAAGTTGATTCTGACACACAGTGACCTGCGTAGGATTTCTGAGGCTTTGTAAATCCTTATGAGTGCCGGCAGCCCATTTGTCTTCCACGGAGCTGCTGGCGGATTTGAACCCCTGACCTTGAGGTTAACAGTCTAGGGCTTACTGACAGTACTACCAGGGTTCCAAGTTGTGATGATCATCTTTGAAAATGAAAAATTTAATGTCTAAACAATATTTCATTGAGCAGATGGCCTGAATTTACTTTAAAATGTCCTTACTCCTAAACATTTAGTCTCAGATTTAATTTTTTTTAGATCAGTGAGCTTGTACATAGATCAGTGTCCAGAGTCTATTCCTTATGCCAACTCTTAGAAGCCAAGGGGCAGAGGGTATGCAAGTGACTAGCAAAGTATTTGTTTCGGCATGGTGTTCTCAAAAGATCTGATACTATTCACACCTACCAGTAGTTTCTGGACTTCAGTGCTGGAAATGTCTTTGATACAATCAAGCAGCCTTCTCAATGCACCCAAACCCTGATTTTCCAGATGAGGAAATAAGGCCCAGCACAGTGAGGTGACTTGGCTAAGTAAGGTTAGTGACAAAACTAGGCAGGAGAAAGATAGTTTCTCATAAATTGAAGGAAGTGGATTAAAGACAAAGTGGCACATCTCTAACAGAGATACCCCAGTTCAGAATGTCATCCTACCATCCCTCAACTCCAAATCCAGTCACTGATGAACTCTCTTACAAATCAAATCAAACAGGCGACATCTTCAATGACTCCAGAAACCTGGCATCTTGGAACCTACCTAGCATTTCCAAATCCTGGTCAGTTATAATTTCCTTCACCCACGCAGTCACCAAATGACCCGTGTGATGAGGAATTTGCTATTCACTGCGGACGAGGTCCAACACCAATAAAATGTTCTGGCCTCAAGCTGTTCAATGGAAAGCCTCTATTTTTAAATCTAAAATAAAAATAATCATAAATTTCCCAGCTGTCAGTAAGTCTTAGGTGAGCCCCAAAGACAAGTCTTTGTCCTTTGCCCTCCTCTTAAAGGAAGATGGGAATTCTTTCCTCCCACACTTGATTGAGCCACTTCACGGAGACCTAACAGGTTTTAGCACATTAGTCAAAGCACTCACTGGAAGAGCAATTTATATCAACATTCCAAAGCCAGGGCTATATTTTAAAATCTTCCCGCTGCTGCTTTTAGACTTCACAGCTTCTAGTTTCAGTTTCCAAAAAAAGCATATAGAAAAAACAATTTTATGTAGCAACTTAGTCCTCGAATCATCCACTCTGTTTTCTCCATCCACTTTGAATATATACACATATATGCAAATATGCATATATATTCAAAGATACAGACAAGGCAGATTTATGACATAAGGCGCTGATGCTTCAACTTGGCAACAGTAATGGGTCTGGAGACCAACAAACTTCTGTAAGCAAAAAATACATCTTCTTTTAGCTACTTGACGTGTTTGCCTTCGATTGTTTATAGCCCCTTTTAGAACTGTCTATAATTCATCCAACTTGCCTGTGACCGGTCAGATGACAGCCAGACAGGTCAGGGCGTCCTACACACACACACACACACACACACACACACGACTCTGTCTCCAACACATTAGCCGTCTGTTGCTGGTGGTGGGCATGGTGGGAACCATGCTGATTCATTGCAGCCTCACATGAATGGGGAGAGTGCTCCCATAGGGTCTGCAAGGTAAAAGTCACCAGAGCAGAACAGTAGGGTTTTTCTCCTTTTCCATTTCTGGGTGAGATCATGCAGTCAGCTTTTTGGTCAGTAGCCAAACACTTAACCCTGGTGCCACCAGGGAGGGAGAAAAACCTCATAGTCTTTAAGCAATTTACTCAAATAAGACTGACAGAGGCAGCCCTAACTGGCCTTTTATGTCTAGTTCAGTCTAGGTTCCCTTCTTGGAGGAAAGTTGCTTGAGGGGGCAGGGGAGAGCAGGGAGGCCTTAGTGGTTTGCCACTATGGTCAGGGTGCTACCCTCAAGGTAAGCAGTATGACCCTACCAGCTACCCTGTGGAAGAAGGATGAGGCCATGCCCTGGGTAGGTTTACATCCTCATAAACCCACTGTGGCAGACGTACTCTGTTCCAAAGGGTCACTCTCATTGGAATTGGCTGTATGTCAGTTGTGGGGGTTGGGTTTCCAGAGCAAGAGTCTAGTTCACGTAGCTGCAGGCCAGGCCATTTCCAATTAGGTGACTTGCCATTCTGCTGTCTTGTGTTGCTTGCTAGGCACCTGATGAGGTCATCCTTAGTTCAACACAGTTAAGACATTTTGGTCAAGTGATGAAATTCCTGGGGAATACTAAAAATAGACTTCGGGGACAGAGTGTGACACCCCATCAGACTCGACTGGAACTCACTCCTAAAGATAAAAAACCAGACGTGGAACTATTTATAGGCTTTTCCTTGTTTGACATCGACTTCCTTTTTGTTGTTGCTATTTTGTTTGTTGTTGTTTTCTTGGTTTTGTCTTCCTTTGTTGCTTTGTTTCGCTTTGCTGGGTTTTTGCACTTATTAATGTGTCTGTATGTGTATCTAGATAATATAGGTGGGATAAACAATTCAGAGACAAAACAATGGTACCAACATTTCCTGGGCAAGATGGGAGAAGTGAAGGTGGGAAAAAGGAAGTGGGGTTGGGGTTCAATCAACCCAGGGACAAGTGAACAATAACAAGTGAACTAAAATCAATGGAGACAAAGTGATAGGATGCCTAGTGGGGCTTGATCAAGGGCAATGTAAAGCAAAGAATTACTAAGCCCAAATGCAGGGCAAACATGATGGTGGGACAAGAAGGAAGTAAAAGGGAAAAATAGGAATGAACCAGGAAGCAAAAGATATTCATAGTGACCTAAATATAAACATGTATATATGTAAATATGTATACATATTGATTAGGGAATAGAACTATGTACTCATATCTATAGGTTAAGAATCAAGGTTGCAGATGGACATTGGACTCCCAACTCAAGTACAATCTGGCATTCTGTGAGGCTCACCTTCCCAATAGGATCTTTGAAGACAAAATGGGTGCATAAAAAAATGTGATTAAGAAAGCTGATGGTGTCCGGCTATCAAAAGATATAGCATCTGGGGTCTTCAAGACTCCAAAATAAACAAGTGGCTATCTATCTCAAAAGCAAAAAAGTCCACATGGAAGAAGCACACCAGCCTGTGTGATCATGAGGTGCCAATGGAATCAGGTATCAAGCATCTAAGACTCAAAATGAAACCATACCCAAGGTGAATGATGTGGGAGAATGGGGTGCCATCTATAGAAGACCCATCTATAGAAAATTGAACATCCCCTCACAGACGTGTCACAGGAAAGAGATGAGCCTGTCAGGGTGCAGCATAGCACCGATGAAACACACAACTTTCTTTTAGCTCCTTGATGCTTTTCTTTCACACCACTATCATAATCTCAATTCTACCTTACAAAACAGTTTAGACCAGAGAATACACGCAGTTACAGATAAGAGTCTGAAACACAGGGAATCTAGGATGGATAAACCCCTCAGGGCCAACAAGAAGAATAGAGAAAGGGGAGAGTGTGCAGAGAAAGGGGGACTTGATCACAAAGATCAAACTAGAATCCTCTCCTAGAGGGACAGATAATGGAAAAGTGGGTGAGGGGCAACAGAGGATGATATAAGATATGGAAGAACTAATCTATAACTTATCATGTGTTCATGAGGGTGGGTGAGAAAGGGAGGGGTAAGAAATGGGAAGCAGATATCAGAGGCTCAAGTGGGAAGAAAATGCTTTGAAAATGATGGTGTCAGCACATGTGCAAATGTGCTTGACACATTAGAGAAATGTATGGATTGTGATAAGAGATGTAAGAGCCTCTAATAAAAGTATTTTAAAAATAAAAAAGATATCAGAACACCAAATCATAATTCACCAAATGGTAAGACAAAAACCATAATGATATTAGAAGAAAACATCGATGCTGCCAATTTCATTCCAATTCCTGGTGACCAGGTCGTTTGGTGTGGATTGGTGTTTCCAATGACTGATTTTCCAGTAGATTGCCATGACTTTCTTCTGAAGTCTTTCAAGGTAAACTGCCAGACTTCCCGTTCTGGCCAAAAATATTGGGAGGACATATTTTTAAGATATGCTGCTAAATGGATGAAGAAAGTGGATGGTACTTGTCTATTAAAAGATACAGCATCTGGGGTCTTAAAGTCTTGAATTTAAACAAGTGGCCATCCAGCAGAAAAGCAAAAAGCCTACATGGTTGAAGCACACCAGCCTCTGTGATCATGAGGTGTCATGTGGACCAGTTAACAGGCATCAGAAGACCCACGGCAAAAAAACATGCCGTTGAGAACAAGGGGGTTCAGAACAGAGACCCAAAGCCCATCTGTATACAATGGAGCATCCCCCCACAGAGGGCCCCACAGAGAAGGGATGAGTCAGCCAGGGTGCAGTAAAGCATTGATGAAATACACAATATTCTCCTGGTTCCTTGAGGCTTCATTACCCACCACCCACCACCCACTATCATGACCACGGTGCTGCTATTCACTTAAGACTAGACAGGAGTATGTACACAGGTACAGATAAGCGATAAGAGCTTACAACACACAGACTCCAGGAACAGGAATGGGAATAGTGATGTCATGAGAATATGGGGGGAAAGAGGGGGAGAAAGGGAGAAAGAGGGAACTGATTGCAATGATCAACACATAACCACACACCCCCTCCAGAGGGGAGAACAATAGAAATCATGGAGGAAAGGAGACTGTGGTTGTTGTCAGATATAAAAATAATAATAATTCATAATCTATCAAGGTGTCATGAGGATGAGGGAGGGAGGGAAAAAAGAGGAGCTGATACCAGGGGCTCAATTGCAAATCTATGTCTAGAAAAGAAGAATGGAAACAGTGTACAAATGTACAAATATGCCTGATATAATTGATGTATGGATTGTAATAAGATTTGTAGGAGCCCCCAATAAAATAATCTTTTAAATATATACATATGTGTAATTTATGAACAAGATGTCTTTTGGGGGGTCATTTAAGATTTATTTTATTTTATTATTATATACTTTTATTGGAGGCCCATATAGCTGTTATCACAACTCACATTCATTCATTGTGTCAAGCGCATTTGTACGTATGTTGCCATTATCATTTTCAAAGCACTTTCTTAATACTGGATCCCTTGATATCAGCTCCTCATTTCCCTCCTCTCTCCCCCTTCCTCCCTCTCTTAGGAACCCTTGATAAGTTATAGATTATTATTTTCATATCTTAAGTTCTGATATCTTAAGTGCCTTATAAAAGTTATTTAATGAGCCTTGGGATAAAGATCAATAGGAAGAGAAATATATATATATATATATTTTGAGAAATATATTTTGTTTTCTCTTCTGCACCTATACAGACATGCATGTGTGCACACACATCCACACACATATGTCCTCAGGCATGCACGCACTTTTTAGAACCCTCCAAAGCCTCCAGTTCTTCCCAAACCAAAGACTTGCTTTAAAGTTCAAATGAAAATCCAAAGCTCAAATAGCATGTAAGGGGAACATTGCCTAAGTCTTAAACAGCATAAAGGCAAGGATGAGGGAGGCCACTAGCATGAGGTCTTCATGGGACCTGAGGGTCTGCAGAGGTGCAGAGCTTTAAAAAGGACAGCAGAAGGCAAAGGAGGGGAGGGAACACTGGAACTGACTGTGATTGCACAACTCATATTAAAGGTGATTGAACCATAGCGGGAAGGGGGGAATTTTAAAATAGGTGGGGTGCTGATTATCCAAGACCCCTTGATATGATTGAACGATTGAACTATGCAATTATATGATCCGCAAGATGTGCCAATTAAAGAAAGAAACGGAGATGGTCACAGGCTCTTGGTTGGCTGCCAAGGGATACCTCATGGTGACAGGTGGGACTACAGAATCCAGAAGGACTGTGATTGGGACACATGCATTATGTTGGACAGCAAAGCTGACAGCGATTGATCCAGGGCCTTTCCACCAACGCAGACAGCAGACAGAGCAAGACTAATACGGCATGGTTCATGACTACTGGACCCCCAGCACTGCTATCTCCATCAAGAACATGCCCAGGGAAGTCCCTAAGAGATAAGGCCCCTCCTGGGCGAGGGGGAGAAGGGTGGAGATAATCCATTTTCCAATGTACTCTCTGAAGGCAAGACTATTTGCATCCCTGGTCAAAGGTCAGAAGAAATTCAAGGGAGGCTTCACCCATGCGGACACTCTGGAAAGGATGTTGGGTTTCCACTGTCACCCTTAACCTTCTGCAAACCAGGTGGCCACAATTTAAGCTCTAGTACAATTGAGGACCTGACAGCTGCCACTCTGAGTCCTAGGAGGAGCTGCAAACGAGCAGTACAACTCAGATCCACTGAAAATCCATCCCACCTGGGATAAGAGTCAGTCAGTCGATTAAGTGGCTTCGTTGTCACCAAAGACTATCCTATGCAGTTCATTGATAAAGGACACAGTTTGCAAGCTTTTCAGTTGAAGGTGCAGGATGACTTGCATTCCAGAAGCTTTAAACCCTGCTTACAGCAAAAGGGAGTTGCTTGCATTAGTACGCTAAAATACACCTTAACAGAAGATAAGGATGGGGGTGGGGGTCGGTGTGAACCCAAACTAGAAACTTCATCTCCTGCGTTTTTTCCGCCAACACGATCCTCCAAACTGAAAACAGGAGGACGTTCCCGTTTGGGCCAGGCTGTGGCGCTCGAGGCAAATGATGCTGGGAAGCGGTCCGCGTCTCGGAGCGCTCGTCTGCTGGTCCGCGGGGGCACTTGGCTTCCTGAGAAGCATCGTTTGGCGCCCCGACCACCTGAGTGTGATCAGGGAAGCGTCTCAAAATCCTAACGGGAGAGCCATCTCCATCCAGATGTCGGGGACTGCCACAAAGCGGAATAAAAGCACCAAAAGACGCGGGGGCCGGAGATCCTGCGAGAAAGGAAGCATGCGTGAACTGGGCGAGCGCTCCCAAGACAGCTTCAAAAAAGCCAGAGTCAAAAATAAAATAAAATAAAGCCAGAGTCTGCGGGGCACGGGGCAATGGACAGGCAGGCCAGCTGTAGAGCCGCGCTTCCTAGGAGGTGTGCAGACCCCCAGGCTGGAGTCTAGGCTAGGGAGATAGAGAGCCATAAGAAAGACCCAATTTAATTATCTTTATTGTGATTCAAAAGTTTATTGTGTTTTAGAAGTTCCTCATTCCTGCTCCTGTAGAATTGATAAGTGGTCATTTCAAGTTACACTTGTTTTCTTTTTTTCATATGCAGATAGTTCCAGGATCTGTGTTTCCCCCCCCCACCCCCCCACCCCCCCGCGGCCTATGACTTCGCCAACTTATGATAGTCTTTTGCAAGTAAAACGATCTTCTGTGGTCTCTGTTTAAATAAACTTGGGGTGAGATTGGGGGAGTCCAGGCCATAAAGACAAAAGGTAAATTTGAGAATTTCTCCTAAAAATTAGGCTAAATGCTGCGCTAGTGCCTAAAACCAAAGGCTTGCTTCACAGAGCCCTGGTTCCCTCCAAAAACTTGAAATAGACTAGAACTTGAGGCACCCACATTCACTTTCTGATCGCGAAGCTGCCAAGGTGAAGTCCCAAAGGGGCAGAGAGGGCCCATAGCCCTGAACCATCTCCCAGGTAAACCAGTAAGGAACACACACAATGAATAGGATTGAGTTAAGGGCATCTCACACAGCTCCAAGACAAATAGGCAAATAGCAGAGGGAACGATCTCCTTTGTCCTCCCCAGTACCCTCCTGTCTTTATCAAAAAGCTTTGGACAAGGATCTCTGTAGACGTTAATGTTTGCGTTTATCTCATTCACTGAAAGAATCAGACCACTGTCAGCTCGCTCTATAAATTGCTAATCCTGTATTGCTCTTGGACTGGATCAGGCACGCTTTGGTGCTATTACCACATATGCTGAACAAAATCTTATTTTCTCGCACTATTATAATTTTGAGGGAGCCCGCCTGGACGTGCGGTTACCCACTGAGTTGCGACAGATCCTCAAGCTCTGTAGTTCTAAACCAAGAGCCACTCCTTGGGAGAAAGATAAGGCTTTCTACCAACCATAAACAAA
This sequence comes from Nesogale talazaci, assembly GCA_004026705.1. Classification (NCBI taxonomy): domain Eukaryota; kingdom Metazoa; phylum Chordata; class Mammalia; order Afrosoricida; family Tenrecidae; genus Nesogale; species Nesogale talazaci. The sequence goes on along the minus strand of PVJH01021394.1, from coordinate 20,085 downwards.
AAGTAGTTCTATCCTGTCCTATTGGGTCATGATAAGTTGACATGGACTAGATGGGACTGAGTTTATTATAGCTCTGTGTTTTCTCAAGGAAAAACAGGTAGGACAGGATGAACCCAAAGCCCTCAAATCTAAAAGCCTTATGACAACCAGCTTATTCGGTAAAACAAAGCCTATTCTGCAGCCCAGCCCCTCAGAAGAATAAAAGATACTCTCTATAAGTGCCCACATTGAGATTTCTTTCCAATTTCTAAATAAGTGCTTAGTGGGAGTCACGATGCATCTAGAGATGGATGTGGTTCCTGATAGTGCAGTAAGAAAAAAGACAGCAGGCTGAGCCCCAGGGGCGTATTGGTTGTGTGTGGGACTGCGGCCCACTGGGACAGAGGTTCAATTCCAGCAGTGGGGCTGGGCCTCCTACTCCCACCACTGGAGAGCAGTGATGCCCCCCCCCCAAAAAAAAAGACAGCAGTCTGCATCCCTCAAGGCAGGGTTTTTTTTGGGGGGAGGGGGGGAGCGTGGGGGGTGGAAATTAACTGCAAACTTAAATTTGGTTCACAGAGACACATGAGGTCTCAAACAGTGTCTGCAAGGGCAAATCATCTGACTGGGGGAGAATCGTCCGTGGGAGGCTGTGATGCTGTCCAAGAACTCACTAGAACTCATCCACTAAAATAGGACATGAAGAAGGGGGAAAAGCAGTTACAAAATTGTGGTTGACAGCACAGTGGGTCATCATAGGTGTAGGTGAGACTGCAGAAGTGGAACACAGGCAGCAAGAGGATTCGTACACTCTCTGGATTTAGAGAAATCCACAGGGTTGTTTCCGCACCCATGGCCAAGGGAGGAGGATGCAGTCCAGAGGAAGCAACCCTCCCACCACAAACTCCCTGAAGTTACCCCTTCCTGGGCTCCCTAGATGAGAGGCAGCAATGCACTTTCAAACTCTGAAAGCAAAACTACTCACACTGCTGGACGAAGGTGAACTCCGAGGAAGCTGAATCTAGCTGGAGGCTCAAATTAAAAAAAAAAAAAAAGAGTTTAGGCTTCCCACTATAAAATGTCCACCACCTGGCTGTCAGTTTGTCGTGGTTTGTGGTTAGTGTAAGGTGACTGAGGAGGTGGGAGAGGGGTTAGGTCCAAAGGCCCTACAGACCAGCCTTGCAGTTAGTCTGGTCAGTTTGTCGATTCTGTGGTAGTTTGTGGCTTGCTGTGGTGCTGGAAGCGAAGGCACTGGTCTTTCAAATGCCAGCAGTCACCCAAAGTGAACAGGTTTCAGAGGAGCTTCCGGACTGAGAACAGACAAATACAGAAATAACCCAACAGAATGTGCCAATGATAGAACAATACCACTGCAATCACATTCAAGCCAAATGTTGCTGAAGACCATCCAACAACAGCTACAGCAGTGCATCGGCAGGGAGCTGCCAGAGGTTCCGGTTGGATTCAGAAGAAGATGTGAAACAAGAAGCATGATTGCTGATGTCAGATAGATCTTGACTCAAAGCAGAGAATACCAGAAAGGTGTCTCCTTGTGTTTTCATTGACTATGCCAAAGCATCTGACTGTGTGGACCTTAATAAACTGTGGACAGCTTTGAGAAGAATAGGAATTCCATAACACTTCTCTGTGCTCCTGTGAAATCTGTACCTGGATCAAGAGGCAGTTGTTCGAACAGAGCAAGGGAATACTTCGTGATTTACCATCAGGAAAGGTGCTGGAGTAGTTCGGAAACCCATGGGAAGGCTGAAGATCTGAAACAGAGCTCTTGTCTTCTCTTGGCTATGAACACTGAGTGGAGTCAGTTTCCAAGGACATCCTCAGTCAATGACAGCAAGATGATCAAACTGTCCTCCCATCCCTTCCAACCCCAGACATCAGAACGACATCCCTGAAGAGGGGTGGGGAGAGTGGACAAAGGGGAGCTGATAACACGCATGATTGCATAGCTGCGCTCTAGGGGAGAGAGCAACAGAACTGTATGTGAATGGATATAGTGACTGGTATAAGATATGGCAATAACAATTAATTAAAATAAATAATAAAGAAAGTTACTTGGGGGTGGGGAGGAGGAGGGAGAGCATAAAGGGGAATTGATATCAATGAGTAAAAGAAGAAAGAAAATGTTTTGAGACTGATTGTGATAGCAATTGTACAACACTGCTTGATGTGATTGAACTGTGGAATGTGATGATACCTGTAAGAGCTCCCAATAAAATGACAATTAAAAGAGATAAATTAAATGAGAGTGAAAATAAAAATCAGGAGAGGTATGCACCAGCCAGCGCTGTTTCCTCCCACCATACTTGTTCAGTCTGTAGACTGAGCAAATCAGCAGAGAAGCTGGGTTATACAAAGAAGAGTGTGGCATCAGGATTGGAGGAAGGCTTCTTAACAATTTATGATAGACAGGTGACCTTGAGGACATCTGTCCTTCCTGATGTGGACGAAGATTGCAGTGTGGATTGCAACTCAATGTAAAGAAAACCAAACTCTCCCAACAAGGCCAATAGGTAGCATGATGATAAATGGAGAAAAATTTTCTTGCTTGGATCTGTAACCAATGCTCACAGAAGCAGCAATCAGGAGACCAAACGCAGTCTTGCACTGGGTACATCTGCTGCCCAAGGCCTTTTAGAGTATTGTGAGGGAAAGGTGTCAATTTCAGGACTGAGGGAGGTCTGACCTAACCCATGGTATTTTCGATTGCCTCATACGTATATGCATATGAGTGTGGACATTGAATAGGAAGACTGGAGAAGAATAGATGGATTTGAATGGTGACGCTGGAGAAGAATATTGAAAGCATTGTGGAGTACCAAAAGGACCACTTAATCTGTCTGGAAAGAAATAAGACCAGAGTGCTACTTAGAGGCAAAGATGGCAAGACTTCATCTTATATACCTAGGACCTGTCTGGAGAGACTGGTCTCTGGAGAAGGGCGTCATGCTTGGTCAAGTGGAGGGGCCGTGAAAAGGAGGCAGGCCCTCAGTGAGACTGATTGACACCATGACTTCCGCAGTGGGCTCAAACACAGGAACGATTGTGCCTAACGTAAGTTTTCCTTAAGTGACATATGAGATTGTGACCTCTTTTGTACCCTACAGCAATACCTAAACACTGAAACCAAACTGCCACTAAGTCAATTCCACCTCACAGAGCCTGAGAAGTACTGCAGCTGCGGGTTCCCACGACTGTAACTCTTCACAAGCGAAGAAAGCCTCGTTTTCCACTCACAAAACAGCTAGTCATTTCAAACTCCCAAAGCCCTCTGTGGAAACCACACTGCCACCCCTGGTAAAGTCTCTGGGAGGAACTTCATTCTAATAATACACACGACTTATTGCTCTAGAGGAGATCGAGTCCTGTCCCCTTCCAGATAGGATGAAGTACTAGACCCCTGGCCCCAGGAATCAGTGGTTAATGAATTCTCTTTTCTCATGGAACTCTCCCACAGCCCAGAGGGAATGTGGTTGCTGGATGCTCTCCACTTGACTATTCTAGGCCCAAGTTGAAGTTACTTGTTCTAAATCGGTCATTAATTCTCAGCTCCATGACAACAAACCCAAACGGTTTTATTTCCTCTGAGTACCTGCCACCTTCCCAGGATCCAGACCTCAGTCAACGAATTGGCTCACCTGGAAACAGACGCCTAAGCCAGCCAATCAGGATTTGCCTGCTCAGTTGAACCCAGTTCAAAAATTCCCCTTGATATTAAAGAAAGAAAGAACATGCCACTAGCTCTTCTGAAATTTGCCCAATATAGGCATATAGAATTTCCTGGAGAGCTTCCTGGTACACATAAAATTTGTTAACAACTATTGGGGGGAGGGGGAGCGGGGAACAGTGGTTGGTGTGAGATATGAGAATAATAATCACATATCACAATCACAGGATCCCAAGCTAGGGAGTAAGGATGGAGTGAAAAAAAGAGCTGATAGCAAGGGCTCAAATAGAAAATAAATATTTAGAAAACAATAATGGCAATCTATGTACAAATATGCTTGATGCAATTGATGAGAGCTTTAAGAACCCCCCCCCATAAAATGATCTTTAAAAATAAAAGTGTTACTGGGCCACAGCAGAAAGATGAAGCTATCGGCTCCTGTAAAGGTTTTCAGCCTCAGAAACCCCAAGGAGCAGTTCTAGTCTGTCTCAGAGGATTGCCGCCAGCTGTAGTCAGCACAATGTCAGCAGGAGGTTCCTGCCCAAGAGTGCAACAAGAAGGGTAGTCTCGTCCAGTCGCACCTCCCACAAGTCTCACTGTAGTAGTAGTACTCTTGTCCCTCGCTCCGGTTAAAAATCAAACTCTCCACACTACTGAACTTGCGTATGAATCCCTAAGTTTAATGTTTTGTATCCACAAGCCAGGGACCATCAGGTGGAACATAGACAAGAGTCCCAAGGCTGCTGCAAAATTGAAGGGGGTTTGTAAACACAGAGCCTCAGCAACAAGGCAGTTATATTGGGCACATTTCAGACTGGCTGATGGGCACTTTCATGAGTTACTTGGGATCGAGAGAACTTTTGAACTAAATTAAACTGAGTTGACACGTTCCAGCTGAGGTTTCTGATTTCTGAAAAAAGTTTCAGCTCCTGGGAAAGTTAACCGATTTCAAACAACGGAAGCAAAGTTATTAGGGTTCAGCTTGCTGCTGCCCTGGGCCCGAAATAGTCCCATTAACATACATGATTGCTGATTTTCAGTAGTGTCTGGTTAATATACTTGATCACTGGTTTTCCCTCCACAGAGGTTTAAAAGAAATGTGTTTTCCACACATATTTCAATAGACCAATGTCTAAAATTCCATGTACTTTTAGGTTTTTCAAAACACATGTCATGATACTAAAAAAGAAGGCTTAAAAAAAAAGTCTCTGGTTTGAGCATGGATCCATGTGCTAAAGGTACCCAACCGTTCCTGTCAAGTCAACGCTGACACATGGTGACCCATGAGGTTTTCAATGGTTGGACTTTTGGGAAAGTAGATTAGCAGGCCTTTCTTCTGAGATAGCCTTATGTGGTCTCAAGCCACCAACCGTTTGGTTAGCAGCCGAGCATGTTGACAATGTATCCCATCCCAAGCCAGTCTGCTTCAGAAGGATGGCTGCTGGGTGCTAGCAAACTCATTCTGACTTATGGCAACCCTGCATGACGGTGAAGAACCGCCCACAGAGACTGTCATTTTTAGGCGAGCAGAGCAGGGTTTTTCTCCCATGGAGTCCCTGGTAGCTTTGAGCTTCCAGCCTTTTCATTAGCAACTGAGTGCTTAACCATTGTGCCACCAGTGGTGAAGTGCCCGGCTGCTAAAAGTTGCCACTTCAGACTACCAGTCACGCCCAGTAATACAGATCAGGCAGTCGGATTTCTGCAAAGATCATGGTCCTGGAAGCCCTACAGACACCATTCTCCTCTGCCTCATAGGACAGCTGCAAGTCAGGAGCAATGTAGTGGCAACTCAGGGGCACAAGAGTTATTGGTTGCTTGGGGTTTGCTTGACTTTTTGGTGCAAACACTTCAGGGATTCAGTCTTTCTACAACCCAAAATAACATCTGAAAAACACTGCATTTGCATGGCTTGTTTTGCTATGTCTAGAATTTCACTTCCTTCACATGTTGTGGAGCATGTTTTCCTCTTGAAGTCCAAGTTTATTCTCTAAACAAACACAAAGGACACAACCACTCTGTCACAGGGCCGGGGGGTGGGGGGGGAGCGGTCGGAGGGTGGGCAGAGAGAATCTCGAAATGGCTCTTCAGACAATCAGTGACTAAAGACTGGTATTCTCCATATTTAAAACTCATAAAGCTCCACGACATTCCAGATGCTATTTCACTTTTCCTCTTGCTTAAAAGAACAAGTGTGGCTCATGACAGGATCTTCCTCTTCCCTGAGAGCGACTTGGGTTCCATTCCCAGTCAAATTCCTCATGCGCAGCCATGACCCATTTGGTAATGGAGACTTGCATGCTACTGTGAGGCTGACCAGATTTTAGCAGAACTTCCGGGCTAAGATGGACTAGGAAGAAGGCTTGGCCATCCGGGGTGAAAATCAACCAATGAAAGCCCGATGTGTCATAAGGGTCCAATCCAAAACTATCCATAGGGATGGTGCAGCACTGGGCAGAGTTTTGTTCCAAGATACAAGGGGTCACCGTGCATCAGAGCTGCCTCAAGGCCAGCTACCAAGGAAAACCTTATTTGAAGATTAGGACTAGGAATGTGAATATACGAGTGGAAAGCACACTCTTGTTTAAAAACACATTCAATTTCACATCTGAAGTGAAGCATACAAATTTCTTCAAGAATAGAATTACTGCAAATTGGTCCCAGATCCCAGCTTTATGGCAAGCTACAATGACCAAAGGCATTTGCCTCCATTAACTGACATTCTAATGTTTTCATTCAACAAATATTTATTGGGCTTCTTCCACTGTGCCAGCCAGAGTTCTAAGATTTAAATGCAGTTGGCAAAGCCTTTTTAAAATGCCTACTCAGTCCAGGAGTCTGAGGTTAAAAAAAATTTTTTTAAGAGTCTACAGATGTTTGAGATCTAAGGAAATGAACATCAGAGATCTGCTGAGCCATCCAATGTAAACCTTGGACAAAGCACTCTTTCGAAGATGTAAACAGAGCATAAAGAGTTCTTCTTGGGGGGGGGGGGGGGGGAGGGAGGAGAGAGCGTTCTCCTTGAAATTCTTGGTCAGTGATGAAAACCAAAGCGACCAAGCAATTGTGCGGTGATGGGAGGGAGGTGGGGCTCAGCAAATGAATTTATGAGCGATTCTGGGAAAACCTGTCTGCAACGAACCAACAATAAGGTGCGCCATTCAAAAAGTGAACTTTTGAAAATGAAAACAGTGCCAACGTCTTTGAAAGCAGGGGTGCCCTCATCGACTTAAAAGCAAACAAAAAACCCTTCAGTCCGCTAAGATTTCCTCTTGCTTTCTGCTGGTTTGTTGATGGAATCAAATTACACCGGCTCTCCAACAAGTGCAGTAGTATTCCTATTTTTAAGAGGACTCCTAAAACTATTCTCAGGTGATAGTTAGTGCATTCCGCTGCTCAACCAAGACGCTGGATGGTCTAACCCACCCAGCGGTACCTTGAAAGAAAGGCCTGGCAATCTGCTTCTTTAAAACTCAGCCATTGAAACCCCTGTGGAGCCCGGATGTGCGTTGGAACACGTGGAGTCTCCAGGAGTTAGCGTGCGCTCCGTAACAAGTGGTTTTACAAAGAATCCCTTTAAGTCGAACAGAGAAGCTTTCCCTTAAAATTGCCCGCTCTCCACTCTGGTGGTAGAGTGGTTACAAGTCAGGATCCTCACTGCCGGGTCAGCATTTGAAAAAGCTGACAGGCTCTTGGAAGGAATGTGGGACTTTCTACTCCTGTAGAGAGTCAGAGTCTTGAACTCCCCCAGGGGCAGTTCTACTCCTCTCCACAGGATCACAATGAGTCAGCATCTACTCGAATGAAGGCAGTGAGTGAGTAGCCTTTCAGTGACGTTAAGGAGTGGCCCAAGGAGCCCTGGTGGCATGTGGGTAATGAATTGGGCTGCTAATATCAAAGTCAACACTCAAGCCTACCTACGGCTCTAGCAGAGGAAGACAAGGTTCTAGGCTCTCATCCAGATGTAGTCTCAGAAGCCCACAGGGGCAGTTCAGTTGTGTCCTGTAGCATCACTGAGAGTCAAAATCAATTCCTCGGAAGTGTTTTTGTTTTCACCCTGCAGATTTCTAAGAAGTGAGGGTGTAAAGCTACTTCTTGCTCTCTGTGTCATTGGGTGCCATTGAGTTGCTTCTGACCCATAGCGGCCTGAGGCACGACAGAACTAAAAACTGCCTGGTCCTGCACGATCCTCACCATTGCCCTCGCGCTTCAGGCCATTGTTACAGCCACTGTATACATCCATCTTGTTGAGAGCCTTCTTTCTGTTTCACTGACCCTCGATCATGCTGAGTATGATGTCCTTCTCCGGGGACTGGGCTCTCCTGACAACGTATCCAACGTGTATTTTGCATCTCAGCTTCTAAAGGAACATTTTGATTGCATGACAAATTTATTTGATCTTTTCACAGTCTATGGTACTTTCAATATTCTTCTGCAGCACTGCAATTCAAAGGCATCACTTCTTCTGGGGTCTTCCTTATTCAATGTCCAACTGTCACATGCAGATGAGGCTATTGAAAATACCTTGGCATGGGTCAGGTGCACCTTAGTCCTCAAAGAAACATCCTTCCTTTTCACTACTCTGAGAGGTCTTGTGCAGCGCATTTACCCAATGCCATGCATCTTTTGATCTCTAGACTTCTCTGTCCATGAGCATGAATGAAGGATCCAAGCAAGAATGCAATCTTTGACACGTCGACTTCTTTCTCCATTTAGCAGGGTCCTTCTGTGAGAATGCAGTCTTCCTCACAATGAGTTGTAATCCATACTGATGGCTGCAGTCTCTGATCTTCATCAGCAAGTGTTTCAAGTCCTTCCCACTTTCAGCAAGCAAGGTTCTGCCTACCATAAGTTGTTAATAAGCCGTTCTCCATTTCTGATGCCACATTCTTCATGCAATCCAGTTTCTAAGATTGTTTGCTCAGCATATCGATTGGATAAATATGGTGAGAGAACACAGCACTGACTCCTACCTTTCTGGACTTTAGACCATGCAGTATTCTCCTGTTCTGTTTGCTTAGTTTCTACGTGATCCAGCTAAGAGTTCCCCATGAGCTCAATGAAACGTTCTGGAATTCCCATTTTTCACAGTGCTCTCCATGATTTGTTATGATCCACATAGTCAAATGCTTTTTCAAAGTCAATAGAGCACAAGTAAACAGCTTTCTGGTATTCTCTGCTTTGAGCCATGATTCATCTGACATTAGCAGTGCTAGTCCTTGTTTCGCCTTCTCTTCGGAATCCAGCCTGAACATCTGGCAGCTCCTGGTCAATGTCCTGCTATAACCATTATTAGATGATGTTAAGCAAAATTTTACTTGCTTTCGATATCAGTGGTAGTGTTCTTGCAAGAAGCAATTTTTTACATCTCCTGCCTAGAAAATGGTTCCTACTCCCATGTTTGGATAGAAGATGGTCCTGCTGAGATGGCAAGAATGCTTTGTCCTTTTCTCTTTTTAAGCCAATTTTGAAAAGATGTATGTAGACACCCAGAAACAAAGACCGCTGACATTTCACTGAGACCAGGTATTGGATCTCAAGGACCAAGGAGGTCCATGCTTTTGACGCTCAGTCATGAGGAGGAAGACCCTCCCTCTCTCAGGCTTCTGAGTTCACCCCTGAAAACTGATGGCTTGAATCCATGTGTTTACAAGGCCCCTCTTCGCTTTCTCAATAGGATGCAGTGTGTCCAGGGAAGCTGCCTTTTCTACAGTGTGCAGGGCACCAAGAAGACCCTTCCTTCTCTACACCCCGCTGAGTGTGCCAAACATCCTGAAACAGAAGCACCTCCTTCCAGATTTTCCTACACTATGCTCACAGCCAACCATTCTCCTCCTGAGGGATGGGGCTCTGGGACACCCCCTGCCAACACCTCTGAGGCTCTTCTTCCTTCACTGCTCTTCCACTGAGTCGTTCCCGGAATCTTCCTAGACAGCCCCCTCCCCCAGTGAAAGGAGCAAGAACCTAATATTCATTCACATATTTGACCAGAAGCCAACATTTTGTTTCACCTCTGCTCATTTAATCCTACCAACAACCCCAGGAAAGGCAATCATTCATTCATCCAGCAAATATTTCAGAGCCTATTTCATATGTGGCTGGCACTGGAAAGCCTAACTCTTCAATGTTGAACAAAGCAGAACTCTTAACCCTGGTACCTTTGAGCACGACCCTGTTTGGAAATGGGATCTCTGAGGATGTTAGTTAGACCAATATGAGGTCACACTAAAATACCAAACTTACTGCCCTCAAATCAATACCCACTCACAGTGACTCCCCATCGGACTGGGTAGAACTGCTCCACAGGGTTTTCAAGTTCAGTGCAATTATCTATGGCTCTTCTAGCCCTAGGCTTTGTACTCCCACCAAATGATTGCATGGACCATGCAAATAATGTGTACAGGACTCTACTGTAGGGATTAAACAGTTTTGTCATCCCAAGTAGTTTAAAATGAACCATCTAGATGTGGGAAAGAAGGGATCTCAGAACTATACAGAAAGAACCCAGAGTAGAGCATGTCCTTTGGACCCTGAGATTCCTACGGAATCTTTTGGATTCAGGAGAAAAGTGTCTATGTCACAGAAGTGGTAGGAAAATGGCAGTAACAGCAGAGCCAGAGGGTTTGCCAACCTTCTGTGTTAGAGCTGAGCCCCTTTAAACTGAAGCATATGGCAGAGTGGCATGCCCTTTGGGGTTTAGGAGCAGCAGTAAAGGAGTTTTCTAACAGTTGCTGAAGTGAGTCAGAGGCCTATAGGCTGTGGATCTGATGGACTGAGTGCCAGGTACGTATGCTTGCAGCCACAAATAGGAGGCAGCACTCTTGATAAGAAAACGGCTATTTCTGTTCTAGCATTGTAATCAGTTAACTCCTGCACTAACTCCCATCATCTTGAGTACGAGTTCTGTGTGGAGACTGCAATTGGGTAAAGAAGGCTGGAAGGTGAAGGCATGTCTATTCTCAGCCTCATAGGAATCAGCCCAGGGCTGATGCTCATGGTGAGTCTCCTCCTGGCCCCTTGTGGAACCAGAAGACATCTGGCCCAGTTTTGAACGGAGACTGTAAATCTTATTGGGAGCAGACAGCCCCTTCTTTTTATCCCTTGGAGCAGTTCATGGGTTTTAGTTGCTGGCCATGCAATTAGTAGTCCATCAAGTCTCCAAGGTCATCCACAAACAAGTCAAGAAACAGAACATGAAAGCACATGGATACACATAGGCACGCTTCTCAGGACCACCCTCCTTCTTCAATAGTGAGCACCACCTTCCTGACTCTCGTGCTAACCTCTGCCTGGCTGCTCTCTAGGTGCACCTCCCTTCACGTGGTAATTTATGTCTGCCTCACTCTTACACTCGATTCGTGCAATTGAACAGACTGTTTTCCTGGGCTGCCTGGCGTCTTCCCTCATTCTTGTGAGTAATCATGCATGTTTAGGTTGCATTACAGTCAGGTGCTTAACAGCCCGGTGCTTAACCCACAGTGTCACCAGGGTGCACATACTAAAGGAGGGTGTGTCCTAATCCTATAAGATTGGCAGGTCCATGTGGATGTCCTCTGGCCAACAAACTGTGCCTCTCCTGCCAGGGGTGACTCTCTCAGTACGAGCATGTGGTTTTGAAGTAAAATAGAAAAAAATTTTAAGGATATTATCTAGATCATGGTGATTTCATTTGGCCATAAAGATATATTTAATGCTCTCAGATAATTTTTAAGCTGTCATGAGGGACCAGATTGACTCTTCTGTCTCAAAAGTTGCTGTCCCCTGCCCAGCAGCAAAGGACAGTGACATATAAGTGAACTGGGCAGTGTACTGCTGACAGAGGTTAAAGGGAAGGCCTTCAGGGGGTCAAGGCCATTGCTGGGGAGAAGGTAAAGACCAAGGTCACAAAGAGCTTAGCGAACCCCAGGATCAAAAGGTCAGGGTTGCTAGAACTCAGTGAGAAGTTGCACAAGCTGACAACCCCCCAGGGCAGACAAGACTGCTTCCAACAGGTCCCTGGTGCTGAGCGGGAAGTTATAAGTTTATTCTGAATGCAGAGTGGCCAGTGATTCCACTGCCAACACCCAGGCTCCCAGAGCACCCCCTTCCTCTTTGGTCACCTGACACCCCCAACTACATCCTCTCAGCTAGACCAGATGCTGCTCCTGTGCCTGCATCTCATCCTTCTCTCCACCAGGGCTGCTACTGTTTCTTGCATCTGTTTGTGCATTCTAGCACAAAATCATCTGGCCCTTGTTCTATAAATTCAGCTTACCAGTCATTTAGGGAAGACGTGTGAGAGGAAGGGGACACGGGGATCGCCTCTTCTTCCCTGGAAACTGTTCTAAGTCATTTATGCAAAGGAGTAATGTGGTCCCTTCTTTCTAAGCACAGGAGCTTCCAGGCAACACTTTGAGGGAATCGAGTGGTATTTTCACCACTCACCACGAGACTTTAATTGAACCATTGCACTCTTAGAGTGTGGCCTGTGGTTGTTTGGGGAAATGTTAAAGGATGGTTTACGGAAAGGCTTGGCAACAAAGAACAAATAGAAATGAAGTAGATTGCCAAGTCAAGCTCACTGCCATAGAGTTGATGTCAACACAAAGTGACCCTGAAGGTCATGGTAGAACTGTCTCTGTGAGTTTCTAAGACTACAACTCTTTACAGGAATAGAGAACTTCATCATTCTCCCTCAGAGTGGTTGGTGGTTTCAAACTGCTGACCTTGAAGTTAGCAGCCCAATGGTTAACCACTAAGCCGACAAGTCTCCTTGGTTAGCCAAAGGACTTCTCAATCACAATCTGTGTCTGTGAGACAGCAATCTCTCTGTGTTATCAAAGAAATTGTGATTGTTCTATCCCTCTGTGCGCTTGTGGTCTGTTTCTTGTCTGTTAGCATGAGGGGCCAAAGTGAGTGTCTTCTTGAAAATCTGGTATCTTCAATGATGTCTTAAACATCTCTCTCTCACACATACACACACAACAGTTGCCATTGAGTTGATTCTGATCCATGGCCCTCAACTATGTCACTCAGTCCTAGCCACCTTGGCAGCTCTGCTTCAAATCAGACGTCTCAGTCTCAGGACTCAACCCAGTGCAAGAACTCACAGAACACCAGGTTTTTGCATCTGCGTTTCTTCTCGGAAGTCCTCAGAGATGGAGCTCTCTGTTGAATCTTCTCCTCCTGAAAAGATCTATCCATGTTTTAACTCTGTTACCTGTGGGCATGACCCTGTTTGAAAATAAGGTCCCTGAAGATGTGATTATCTAGTCAACTGGTCATACGAAGTAATAATTCTTTATGAGTAGCTTGTCCATGTGTCCTGACTCGTAACAACCCTAGGAATTGTAGAATTAAAATGTTGCCTGGTCCTGTGCCTTCTTCCTTGGTGTTTGAGTTTGTTGTTTTGGTGATCATGTCATTCCAACACATTGATGCTAATGAAGTAGGGTGGGTTCTAATTTCATCTCAGTGGTGTCCTTTTAATAAAAGAAGAGGTACAGTGACAGGAGCAGAAAAGGACAATAGCTATGTGACATGCAGCTGAAGCTGAGAGATGCCTGGACCTTCCAGAAACAGAGAGAGAAGAAAAGATCAAGAGAGCATGGCCTGTCTACTTGGAATTCAGACCCCTGCATCCAAAAGTGCAAGACAGGGTGTCTCCAATGTTTAAAGCTGCCTGCTTTGTAAGGTTTTGCCACAGCAGTCCCAGGAAATGAAGACAGGTAGGTTTCTTGTTAGGGGCCATCTCCTTCCCACACAAAGTCTCTACAACCAAGACTAAGGAGACCTGTACACATGTTTCTTTCCTGCAGCCTAAGCCCACAATCCAGACACAGTTGCCTGACCAAATAGAGGAATGTGGTGGGCAAACAAAATGAAGAGAGAAAGTAAAACTGCTGTTAGGAAAGTTATCAGACACTCCGTGTGAGATTTTGCACAATTTTAAAGATAATTAGGCCATACGGCTCAACAATATCACCACCAGTTATACACCCCCAAGTCCTTGAACACCGAAATGCAAGGAGCTACTGGTACACCAGTGTTCATTGCAGCATGATTCACAACAGTTGGCTAAAGCGGCCAACGGTAGAGGCATCCTCAAAAAGCCAAACTCACCACCACGTGGGAAAGAGCAGAACTGCCTCTGTGGGTTTCCAAGACTGGACATCGTTAGGGGAGTAGAAAGCTTCATCTTTTCCCCATAGAGAAGCTAGTGGTTTGGGACTCCCAACCTTTTGGTTAAGAGCCTAACATGTCACCCAAAGCACCACCGAGAAATGGATCGACAAAATACTCCTCAGAAGGAAAATGAGAATTTCTACTCCTGTAAAGAGTTAGAGTCTTGGAAACCTCAGGGAGCACTCCTACCTTATCCTTAAGTGTCATTGTGCATCAGGGTCCACTTGATGGCAGTGAGTGTTGAGTATAAACAGAAGAAAAGTCGATGCATTTGGATTACGGTACTAGTGAAGAGTATTGAAATATATCTAAAAAAAAAAGGTTTACTGCCATGAGTGGATGTTGACTCATAGTGACCCTGCCCCTGTAAGTTTTCTAAGACTGTAATCCTTTTTGGGGGGAAGGGGGAGGGGTCCAAAACTATTTTATAGGGAGTTAATACAGATATAGCATTCCATAGAAACTGCAATTCTTAACAGAAGTAGGAAACCCTTTCTTTCTCTAAAGGAGCAGGTGGTGGTTTCGAACTTTGTACCTAGTTGTTAGTAGCCCAACTTGTAATCACTATGCTATTTATTGAAATTACCATGGGACTCTCCAAAGAACAAACAGGTCTGTCTTGGAAGACATACAGCCAGAATGCTCCTTAGATGCAAGGATGTCAAAACTATCTCCCATACTTTGGGCATGTTGTTAGGAGAGACTGGTTCCTATTAGAGGACATCCGCCTTGGTAAAGTAAAGGGCCCGTGGAAAAGAATAAAAGACTCTAAAGAAGTTGCGTTGACACCATGGACTTGAACATGACAACCATTGTGAGGAGGTGCAAGATCCAATAATGCTTTATGGTGTGCATTGGGCCACTATGAGTCAGAACCGACTCAACGGCAGAAATGGCACCTAAAACAGCAACATAGATAAGAATGAAGTTTGATACATACTGAATACACCTTAGAAACATTATGTTGACAGGGGAAAAATCAGAAACAAAGAGGCAACACTGTGTGATTGTACTTAAATATCTAGAAAAAAGAAATATATAAAGACCAAAGTGGGTTTGGAGAAGGTAGGTTGGGAAGTTATGCATGGAAGCACTCAGTTTCTGTTGAAGTGATAAAGACCTTTGAAAAGTGAAAAAACAGGAAAAACACATGATCTAAAAGTGATGGGGAGAATGGTATAGGAGGCCTGTAAGGCTTGATCCAGGGCAATGTGACCAAGAGGAATTAGTGAAACTTGAACGAAGGCTGAGCATGAATAGTGGGACAATAGGAAAGTCAAAGTCAGTAGAAGAAAGAACCGGGAAGCAAAGGGCACGTCTAGAGAACTAAATGCATGCATGTACATATGTAAATATATCTATATATAATGATGGGGAAATAAATATATGTACATATATTATATTTTATGTATTAAGGTACCAGATGGACACTGGACCTCAACTTAATTACTTCCTCAATGTAAAAGCATTTTGTTATAATAACCCAGCATTCTGTGATGTTCACCTTCCCAACATGATCGCTGAAGACAAAATGGGTACATAAGCAAATATGGTGAAGAAAGCCGATGGTGCTGGGCTATCAAGGCATATAGCATCTGAGGTATTAAAGACTTGAAGATTAACAAGCAGCCACCTAGCTGAGAAGCAACAAAGCCCATATGGAAGCAGCACACCAGTCTGTGAGATGATGAGGTGTCGATGGTATCAGGTTCAGGCATCAAAAACCCAGAACAAAAAAATCATATCAATGTGAATGAGGGAGAGTGTGGAGTAGAGACCTAAAGCCCATCTTTAGACAATTGAACACTGCCTTATAGAAGGGTCACAAAGAAAAGACAAGCCGGTCAGAATGCAGTAAAGTACTGATGAAACACACAATCTTCCTCTAGTTCTTTAATGCTTGCTTCCACCAACCCCCTTCCCAAGACCCCAATTCTATCTTACAAATCTGGCTAGACCAGAGCATGCAAACGGGTACAGATGAGAACTGTAGACACAGAGAATCCATGTCTGATAAGCTTCCAGACCAATAATGAGAGTAGCAATAACAGGTGGGGAAAGGAAAGGTTGTCGGTGGCAGGGGGCGGGGAGGGACTGGCGGAGCAATCACAATGATCTCTGTATAATCCCCTCCCAGGGGGATGGACAACAGAAAAGTGGGTGAAAGGAGACATCAATCAATGTAAGACATGAAAAAAACAATAATAATTTATGGATTATCAAAGGTTTCATGAGTAAGGGAGGGTGGAAGCGGGAGGGAAAAATGGGTTGCTAATAGCAAGGGCTCAAGAAGAAAGAAAATGTTTTGGAAATGATTATGGCAACAAATGTACAAATGTGCTTGACACAATGGATGGATGTACGGATTGTGATAAGAGCTGTATGAGCCCCCAGTAAAATGATTTTTTTCAAAAATTGGGCTGCTAACCATGAGATCAGCATTTTTAACCATGAGCCTCTCCTCGAGAGAAAGATAAGACTTTCCGCTCTCATAAAGAGTTACAGTTTCTGAAACCCACAGGGGCAGTTTGAGCCTGTCCTATAGGGTTACCATTGAGTTGGCACTGAGTCTGGAGTTTTGGGGTTGGTTGGCTGGTTGGTTTTAGTTATAAGTATGATCAGAAATTCCTAAACATATATGCACAAATAAAACTATATTGATGTGAATTTTTAAAAAGTGGAAGCAAAAACGTTGATGGTTGTACCGTATGGTAGATTTAAAATATGACCGAAGTGTTGACTTTTTTTTGGTTTTGGGGGCATCACTGTCCTCTGGTGGTGGGAGTAGGAGGCCCAGCCTTGCTGCTGGATTTGAACCTCCAACTCAGTCAGCCGCAGTCCCGCGCACAACCACTACACCACCAGAACTCAGTCAGTATTTAACTTTTAAAAGAGGGTTAAGATTGCAAATGTTTTGTTACATATAATTCACCACAATGAAGTTGGGTTATTGTTTTTTTCTCCTTTTTAAAAGATATTCCAGATCTGGAAATATGTCAAATGCTCAGTAATCTTTTCTACCAAATCTTTATATCCACAGAAAGTTCTCTCGCCATCCCAAAGGCAGAGGGATGGCAAAATGCTATGGTGCAATTAACAGCTAGTCATGGCTCAGTGAACCTCTTTTACCTTTAATGATTAACTTGTATCACCTTTTATAAACAAAGATATGGCTCCAACCCCAAAGTATCAGTGGGATCAATATTTAATTAGCAAACTTGTGATATATGCCCTCCCGGCCTCAAGCTGTTGGTGCAGAAAGCCTTTAGCCAGGGAGTAATAAATAGTCCTAAAGAAAAATGAAAGAAAAAAATGAAGTCAAGCAGCTGAATGGAAGATTTCCCAGGACACCTAGCAAAAGCAAATACACTGAAAGTTCAGGATCTAGAATTAATTAGCTGACAAAAAGGACACTTGTGTTTGGTGTACCTCAAATAGAAAGAGCTGAAGAACCTGGGGTAGCAGCACGGAAGAATCTGATGAGCAAAACATTGAGCAACACACTTGCTATTTTCCAAAAGAGATAGGAGGGATACACGATCACCGTGTGGTCAACCATTTCAGAAGGTAGCTTATAACCAAAGAATTGAAGGAAGATGTGCAAACCTACTCATGGTGTTGATGAAAAGCAAGGGTCCAGAAATTGATGGGGAATACACTTGAAGTTTTCCAGCAAATGAATGCAGCAATGGCTGGAGGTGCTCACTCTTTGATGCTAAGAAAATAAGACCTGTCTAGAGTAAAGAGAACATAGAATATAGAAGAGTTCTATATTCTTGCCTCGTCCAAAGAAAGGTGATGTAACCAAATACAGAAAATGATCAATAATGTCATTAATGTTATACAAAAGCAAAATTATGAAGATCATTTTAAATGGCTGTCACAATCAATCAACTGAAAATTGCCAGAAATTTAAGCCAGATTAAGAAAATGTCGTGGAAGAAGGCCTATCAAAGTTGATAGCACATAGATCTTGGTTGAAGGCAGAGAATTCCAGAAAGGAAACCTGTGTCTGACTGACTACAAAGGCATTCAACTGTGCATCATAACAAGGGACAGATAACATTTTAAAGAGTGAGAATTCAAAAAACCCTTCATTTGTGTTCTTGAGGAGTCTGTACATAGACTAAGAGAGAGTTGTTTAAACAGAATAGGCATTGTTGCTATTGCTATTGATGTTATTGGGTGTGATCTGCCAATTCTGACCCTTATGCACAACAGAATGAAACACTGCCCAGTCCTGCAGTAGGCTACAGGGTGGTTTAAAATCAGGAGTGTTATGTATACACCATGGATCTATCCTTTCATATATTTACTCAATCTGTATGCTGACCAAATAATCTGAGAAGCTGAACTTTATGAAGAAAGATACAGCATCTGGATTAAAAGATTCATTAACAACCTGCAATATGGATAGATAACACAACCTTGCTGGCTGATAGTAAAGAGAACATTTGCCAGAAGGCAGAAAGACTTAGGAAAGAAGGAGGAAGTAGGAAAGACAAGGAGAAAATGGAACAAGAAATCTTAGTTGGTGGGGATTGCAATCAATGACTTGATACAAACAAAAAGCTTTGAATGGAAAACTGATTTCTTCTGTGAATAGTCGCCCAGTTCACTTCACAATGAAAAACTTAAATACACATCTTTTTTGGCTCAGTAATCAAGTCTGAGAAAAAGAAGGGAATTTGAAATGCATATGAATGAAGATCAAAGACTACTTATGGTGTTCAATATAGATTATACCTTAACACAAAGAAAAAAAAATCCTCAAAAAGAATGAATAAGCTACATCATGATAAATGGAGAAAAGATTGAAGTTCTCAGGATTTTACATGGATCCACAATCAACGCCCATGGAAGCTGCAATCCAAAAATCAAATGAAATATTGCATTGAAAAAATGCTGCAAAGGATGTATTTAAAATGTTAGAAAGCAAAAATAAAAATAAACAAAATTAATTTTTTTAAATTGAAAAGCAAAGTTGTCATTTTGAGAATTAAGGTGTTTCTAATCCAAACCACAATATTTCCGTTCACCTTGTATGCATTTGAAAATTGAACAATGAATAAGGAAGGTTGAAAGAGAATTACTATCACCAAGTCGACTGAGATTCATCAGGACCCTTCTAAAATTCTGTCAAAGGAGCTAACAGCATCAATGTTTTCGGGAGGAGCAGCTGGTGGGTTTGAACCCTCAACTTTGCAATTAGTAGTAAAAATCATCTGGGATTCTTGCTAGCATGTAAATTCTGATTCAGTGTATCTGGGTAGAAATAAAAAACTCTCCACTTGGAACAGCACCAGAATGAATGGGAGTTGAATGAAAATGCCTGAATTCAAAACTCTACTACGAACTTTAACTAGGACTCAGGTCTCAAGTGAACTGAAAAAAGAAGAAGAATTGAAGATGGTGAGACTTTGTCTCATGTTGTTTGCACAAGTCATCCAGAGAGATCCTTCCCTAGAAAAGGACACGATTCCTGATAAAGTTGATGGTCAGTGAAAAAGATGAAGACCTTCAATGAAATGGTTGGGCTCAGTGGCTTTAGCAAAGCACTCGAACAGATGAGCATTTGTGAGATGACACAGATCAGGCAGTGTGTCCTTCTGTTGTGCATAAGGAAGAAGTGCATCAGAACTGATTCAATGGCACCCAACAACAGCAATAACTAGAACCCTGGTTGGCAGAGCGGATTGCACATTGAACCACTAATCTCAAGGTCAGCAATTCAAATCCATCAGGAACTCTGTGGGAGAAAGATGAGGCTGCCTCTTCCTGGAAAGGTTTAATGTCTTGGAGACCCAAAAGGGCAGCTCTATTCTGTTCTACAGGATCATCATGAGTCACAATGGATTCTATGGCAGGAGTTTGGTTTGGGGGTCTGGTAATTACATGGTCATGATATTTACTCTAGCTAATACTGTCTATTAAATGCATATTTTCATGATTTCATCTTAGATTTCATCTAAGTGTGTCAGATTTCAAAGACAACCCAATGATGCTAGTTTCCAACACCTTGGATTGAGATGCTATATCTGTTTTAGAGTACAAAAGAGATTCCATTTCAGAATAATTTAAAGATTCAAGCATTTATTAGGACTTACAAGAGACTAAGACAACTCAAAGATGGACACATCATCCCTTTGCTGGAGGCCACTAACATGAGGCTTCAATGGCCTCCAAGGATATCGTTGAGACACAATCCTTTAAAGAAGGTCTGGGAAAGCAAAGAAAACTGTCACAAAAACATGGTAAGT
>PVJH01021393.1:0-38674 GCA_004026705.1 Nesogale talazaci | reverse complement strand
TTTATACATTAGCTAACTTAGCACACATGTGTCTCATAGTCATGTGTCAAAAATATGTTGATAAGGCAAATAATTTAATGTGTCTGATTTCAAAGAATTCAAAATGAAGTAGTAGAAATATTGAAATTGCAAGGGAAAATGATAGTGATTACTTCAATTGTGTAATTACAAAAAACATGCTGCAGCTTCTTAAAACAAGGTGTTTGCACACAAAGTAGGAAGATGATTGAAATTAGGACCTCTGAGGCAGACTGAAATTTGTCATGATAGTTAAATTCCTCAAAAAAATCAAGTTATAAAATATTAAGATAATTAATATAGGTTTTAGTGGTATTACTACCTCTGCTAACTTTCAATAAGACAATTTAAGTACATTTTTAATTAAGCCTCATTTTATTCTAAGTTCTTCCCATTTCATGAAAAATGACCTTCCATTTCATGAAAAATGACCTAAAAGTTAAAATGATAATATATTGCAGGAATTACTGAGGATAATCTATAAATGAATCTATATATTGACTACTAATAAGTGATTACTAATAAAAGGTAACTGTAAAAATAAGAAAAAGTATAAGGAAATGAATATCATCATGAGAATTTTGAAGAACAGTTATCTACAAAATAAGCATATACAAATGAGCAATAAGCACAGAATTTTTTAAATTTTAAGTTTTACTGCCATATAATCCACATAATATACAATTCAATAGTTCATCAAGAAGATTTGTATAATCCTTATTGCATGCATGCTAGAATTTCTTGATCATTGCTTATACTCATCATTATTAGGCCCCACTTTTTCCACCCCAGAAACTTCCCTATGATAACCCTAAGTAATCTAATACATTTATCTATCTTGGGTTTTTATTTACAGATAATATATTTTAAGTAAAGCAAATAAAAACCTCAATTGAAAAGAAATTATTTGTCAAAAATACAATAATTTTAAGATATAAGGAAAATCAAATGATAAAGTGCTAAATTTCAACCTATCTGCATCTCAACAAATTCACTTCTCAATGTCTTTTGCATGATGTAGCAAGACGACGCACACCCTTGCTCTACGGTCAACAGGGCTTCATCAGAAACGTAATCCACATGTATCTGCCCCTGCCTTGTTCACTGAAACATGTCTAAAATGGGTCAGAAAGGAGGTCAAATAATTCAATATTATATTTTAGCCTAATTACATCTGCAGTAATCTAGTTTATAAACTATCTGATGTTTACAAGACAGCCCTCAAACATGACCACAGGGGATTCATTCTGCAAACCAGGTGTTCACAATTCAGCTCTGTCCCCATTCCCTCATTTGAATTTGCATTTGTTCATAGGCCTTGGATCACACAGGCTGGTGTGCTTCTTCCATGTGGACTTAACGGATGCCTCACACGGAGGGTGTTTGTTTGAAGACAAGCCTTTAAGGTTCCGGAAGCTCTAGTCTCTTTGCCACCCTTTGCTGCAGCATCCATATCACCAGTGACTCCTTCAGGAGGGCGAGCATCAGGCAAAGCCATGCTGTCATTGCTTATTGCTCTTTCACTAGGACTAGCGTTAAGTACAAGCCAAAACAAGCATAAGGAGAATTGTGTACCATGGAAATAAATAAAAGGTAATTCTAGATTATCTTATATAATAAAGGTAAAATTTCCTTTTAGTTTTAAAATTCAAATGCATGCAGAACATATTACATAATGAATTTTCACCAAAGAAATCCTAAGGTTCATTTTAGAGAAAAAAATCATCTAAATCACAAAATTGACATATATGCCATGGAGATATTAAAATATTGTTATAAAACATTTTTGAAAAGGACCTCTTTAAATCCTGATTTCAGAAATTCTAAGAGCACTTTTCAAGTTAGAAAAGCCATCTCTAAACATAAATTTAGGACATATATTATAAAGAAGTCTATGTTAAGCCATTTGAAAAATTTCAAAATGTAAGTTCTAGTTTTGAAGTGAGGCTTTGGAGGATGGCTTGCTTTCCTAGATTTTTCATTACAAAAATACCATTAAGTGTGTGCTCAAAAGGACTTTATTGTTTTATAATTCTGGTTTCTAGACATCCAAGTCAGAGTATCAGTCTTGCAATTTCCACCTCAGGGACCTGATTCCCACAGTTGACATAGAGTGGCACTGTCAATCCTTGGCATTTCTTGGTTTATAGCTATGTCTTCACAAACATTCTTCCCACCTGTGGTAATTCTTATTACTCAAAAGGGATTAGAACTTCCCTGATAGTACCCTGTTAGCTCAATTTACCTGATAACATTCCAAACAAGATCATATTCACAGATAGTGAAGTTAAGACTTCATCAGATATTTCTGTTTTTGTTGTTTTGTTTTGTTTTCTTGTTTTTTGGTTTTTTTGGAGGGGAGGGGGCATCATTGCACTCCAGGAGTCCTGTGAGCTACCCAGAAGCATTGGTCCCATTGTTTTCTCTTCCAGATTGTTTATCCCACTTATCTTATATAGAGAGATCTGCAGAGATAAAAAATATAGACACAAAAAATGAGACCCAGCAAAACAAAGCAACAAGAGACAACAAAACAACAAAAACAAAACAAAAAAAGACAAAAAAGAAAGAAAAACCTGTAAATAGTTAAAGGTCTGTTTGTTGACTGTTAGGAGTGTTTTCTGTTCTGATGGAGCGTCCTGACCCCAAATTGTATTTTTGGTACACCTTGGGGGACTTCTTTGCTCTGTTCCCTTGCTGTCCTGTTGCACATCCTAGTATTTCGCCTCAGTGTGATGAAGTCAAGTCAGGTGCAATTCCTGCATTGGGTCTCCAGTGGTGGCCCACAGAGCACTATGGGTCAGTGAAGGGCATGATGTCTCCATGTGGGGCCAGCCCTCTGCTCTTCTCTGTGCTTTGGCTGCTCTTCCTCAGGGTGGTGGGCCAGGATGTGCTCCACTCTCTCCTCCTCCCCTTCCATTTGCTCCCATGGGCTCTGATCAGACATGTCCCTCTCCCTGAGCTGTGGCTTCAGTGCCGTCCTTGGAAGTGAATTTTTCTGTGGGGAGGGGAGGCTGTCAACATGGTTGTCATTGAGATCGGTCCCTCAGACCTCTCTCTTGAATCCATGCTTCATGCTGGTATGTATCATTCACATATTGGAGTACCAGGTTGAAGTCTTGTCCGCCATTCCCTGGGGAGATATAAACAGCATCCTCTCTTGCCAATAAAATCTTTTGATATTGAACTTAAGCCTGTATTTTATTTCTTCATCTTTTCATATGAGAAATACACAGCACATTCTCTTCTGCTTTTCTAACTCCGGGTCTTTTCACATTTCATTATAATACTTGAATTCATCTTGCAGAGTCAATATTTGAAATATTCTGAATAGGCACTTCTTGTTAATTTCTTAATGAGATTTCCCTTTAACTTCTCCATATGCTAGAGGAAATTTCAGAAGATCTTCTGACATCCTGTCTGGCATTTATTTCTCTCTGTGTCATTATGTTTTGCTCCCTTCGTATGTGGTCACCTTGATGTCATATGACAACTCATCCAGTAATAGAATTATTTTACAATTAGAAAGCCAACACTAAAGACATTTAAGATATTTTAATAATTTGCAAGTAAGCAAACATACAAACAAAAGTCATTTGTATGTGTGTACATGTCGTGAATCCATAAATGTGGCG
The DNA here is from genome assembly GCA_004026705.1 of Nesogale talazaci. Lineage (NCBI taxonomy): Eukaryota > Metazoa > Chordata > Mammalia > Afrosoricida > Tenrecidae > Nesogale > Nesogale talazaci. Next base: position 35,021 of record PVJH01021393.1, on the reverse strand, counting down.
GACCATACAAGAGACAAAGGAATGCAAACATTTTAGACAGAATCGCAGACCTGTGTAAATAGGTTGCTAGGTCTGGAAGTTCAGGACACTAATCTCAAGGGACATCAAGATCAATGGACATCCGTGTCCCAGAAGATATTGTTAGACATCTTACTTTAGGAAGCAGTAACACACTGGGCTCTTAAAAGTTCATGAGTGGTCATCTGAAGTGTATTTATTGACGTCTCTCTTCAGGGTAAAGATGATTGATAAAAAATGTAACACAGAGAGAACAAATTATTCCAATGAACAACTGACCTATTTAAAAATAGTTTTCATGATCCTGAAATAGGAAAAATTGGATGATACCCAGCTTCCACTGCCAACTGTTCTGAAAAGTGTCATATTAGAAGATCCTGCCTAGAGGGACAGAAGAATATGGAGCAAATTTAAAACATGAGCCCAGGCTTCCTAATTAGATTGAGATGGATTGGTTTCTGCACCCAAACCTATAATATTTAGTGGCTCTCCGGGTATGGAATTGAAGTGACTCTCTTGCCTTGATTTTCAGCCCAATAAACAGGTCAATCGAGGGACTAGTGACACTATTGAGGGGTGAACACATGAATGGAAACTGAAAACACAAGGTGGACAAAAGATGAGTGATGATACATTGAATAAAATGAAGCAAAATGTATATGCGTTGTTGAATACAAAACTCATCTTCTCTGTAAATCTTGACCCAAGTCACAATAAAAAATATTTTAACAGAATTCATGGACAATCATTTGTATTTAATGTGAAAAATTGGAGAGAAAATGACCAGTAGCTGAAAAATATACAAAAATAGAATAGAGCTGGGGAGAATATAATAGTTTTAAAGACCAACAATTTATGCATTACAAATAACTCTTTTAAATAACTTATACCATGACAGTAGCTGTGTATCTCCCCAGAAGGAAGACACGAAAATCTATTTACTATACTTGTGGAAAGAACAATGGAGAATCTTATATTAATAATGAAAATAGGATCTGAACACAGCTGTAGAACATACCATTGATTGCTCATATGCAATTCATGTTGAAGCTGAAGGAAATCACTAGAGGTCCATGAGAGTCAAAGTACAAACTGAAATATATCTTATCTGAAGTAAGATGGTCGTCCATTAAATATATGAAAATAATAATAATTTATAAATTATCAATGGCTCAGGAGGGAGGGAGGGTGAACGAAGGAGGGCAAAAGCGAAGCACTGATACCAAGGTCTCAAGTAGAAAGAAATTGTTTTTAAAAGGATTACAGGCTACGTACAAATTTGCTTGACACAACGGACATATGGATTGTTATAAGAGCTGTAAAAGCCACCAATAAATGATTAAATTTATTTTTAAAAGCAGAATAAATTTGACCAGCATTATCTCGTTTTCAAATTAAATTCAAATGGTTACCTAGCATTATTCCTTAGAACTTGTGTTATAAAAGGAGTCCGGTTATAGTCAAATAGAATGCTTGCAAAAATGTAGTAGATCCAGGAAATATAGCCATATATGCACATTATGTCTTGACTCAGGCAGTGCAGTCACATCTACTGGTGACCTTATCAAAACTAAAGAAAACCGAGATTTCAAAGAAACATGACGTTCTCCTAGATACTATTGTGAGTGATATGTGGAAAACAAAAGTCAAAAATATGAGGCAGAGAGGGAGGAGCAGGGCAAGGCAGTGTTTCATGTGGCTGCACAGAGGCCTCTTATGCCCTGGAACGGAACTAGATGGCACCTAAAATAAGACAGCCTGAGTTACACAAAATGTCGGCACTCCTTTCTGAAGTGTCCAGACAGTAATTTTAAAAGGAAAGTGTCTTCAAGATGATAGCTATTTTCAAATCAACAAACAACAATGTTACCAAATGTCTATAGGCATGAGGATTTGGTGAAATTAGTAGGGAGCATTGCCCTCCCTGGAAAACCCCCTTGTGCTATTGGTTATAAATCAAGACCTATGCTGATTTTGAAAGCCAGAATTCTTCAGACAGCTATTTTCACAGTATTTACATAGCAAATGATCACTGTATGTACCTAGAACATAGATTCATATATGTTTATGAAATTGTATATTCATAATATTGATATAGATTACATTTGTGATAAAACTATGCAACCTGGACATACAAGTTTTCAATGTTTAAATTATACACTACCTTCTTGATCTATTTTAAAATTTACCTCTTGTTCTGTATACAGGTTCCAGGTGAGCAAAATTATTTGTCCTGTAATTCTCATTCTTTGTAATGTTATTTATAATTTGTTATCCACAAAATCAAAAGTTTTGTGTAGTCCATTAGACAGAAGTAAATATATTTCTACTACTCTGTTTCCAGCCGTAATCCATAAAACATCAGCAATGATAATCCTTATTTCATAATCTTTTCTGAAACTGCCTGGAATTTCTGGAACTTTTTCCATGGGTTGATAAGATGACCACTCTTTTCCATGCTCTATCTCCTGGCCCTTCCACTGCTCCTCTGATGGTATAGCTGTCACTGGATCCAGGAGATTCACTGTGCATGGACCTTTCTTAAGGACTTCCATCTACCTGCTTTTCCGAGAGCTCATTTTTTATTCAGCAGGATGGGACTCGAGGGAATCCTGTTTGCATCTAATCAAGTAAAACTATCTGTATTATTCCCACATTCTTACCAGACACATGCAGGAAAATGTGCTTTGGTGGGAGTTAAAGACTGGCTAAAAGAGCCACGTTAATGAATAGTCTGGATGAAAAAACAATGAGACTGATGGTTCCGGAGGGATATGGGAGATGGGTAGGTGGGGGAAAAGAGCTGGTGTTTACAAAGGAAACAACAAGTGATCCAAAATCAGTGACAAGGTGGGTATGAAAGGGCTGATAGGAATTGATCAAGAGTAATGTAGCAGAGAGAAATTACTGAAACCCAAATCAAGGATGAGCATGATAATGGGACAAGAAGAAAATAAAAGGAAATAGTGGAAAGAACTTGGAGGTAAAGGGTATTTATAGAGGTCTAAATACAGACATGTACATAAGTAAATATATTTATACACATTGTTGGGAAAATAGATCTATGTGCATATACTTACAGGGTTAGTATTATGGCAGCAGATGTGCATTGAACCTCCACTCAAGTACATTCTCAATGCAAGAACACTTTGTTCTATTAAATTGGCATTCCATGATGCTTACCCTCCTGACACAATTGATGAAGACAAATGTGAGCATGAGTAAAAATGTTTAAGAAAGCAGATGGTGCTCAGCTATCAAAAGATATAGTATCTGGGGTCTTAAAAGCTTGAAAGTAAAAAATAAGCAAACAAAAGGCTTGAAAGCAAACAAATGTCCATCTGGCTAAGAAGCAAAAAAACTCATATCGAGGAAGCACACCAGCCCTAGGTGTCAAAGGTATCAGGTATTGGGCATCAAAGAACTAAAAATTATATCATATATAATCATATACCATTATAAATATCATTATAAATTTGAGGACCCAAAGCCCATCGGTAGGTGAAGCAAAATCCCCGTACAGAAGAGTCATGCGGAAGAGATGAGCCAGTTAGAGTACAGTGTAGCAACAATGAAATAAGCAACTTTCCTCTAGTTCTTAAATTCTTCCTCTCCCAACCCCTACTATCATGATCCCAAGTCTACCTTACAAATCCGGCTAGACCAGGGGATGTACACTGATACAGATAGGAACTGGAAACAAGGGGAATTCAGGACAGATGATCCCTTTAGGACCAGTGGTGAGAATGATGATACCAGGAGGGTGAAGGGAAGGTGGAGTAGAAAGCAGAGTCAATTACAAAGATCCACATATAACCTCCTCCCTGGGGTACAGACAACAGGGAACTGGGGGAAGGAAGACATCTGACAGAGTAAGATATGACAAAATCATAATATTTTATAATTATTGAGGGGTTCATGAAGGAGGGGGAGCTGGGAGGGAGGAGAAATATGAGGAGCTAATACCAAGGGCTTTAGTAGAAAGAAATGTTTTGAGAATGATGATGACAAGAAATGTACAGATGTGGTTTGCATACAATAGATCTATATATTGATTATGATAAGAATTTTATGAGTCCCCAATGAAATGATTTTTAAAAGAGCCACATTAACTGATTCATTGCCTCTGCAATATATTTCAAATAACTAAAGAAATTTTGGAAGAAATGTTCACAAATCTTTGCCAAAAAATTTTGGAAGATAGCTCACTTATTAACTGCAAGGATGATATCCATCTGAGATATCATGTGAAAGAAAAGCAACCTGTTGGAATGCACAGATTGGACAATATCATTATCATATGCAAGCAAAAATTTCCAGAAAGTAAAATGAATTTTTAATGAAATTTTCCATAGAACAAACAGTGACAAAAATACATCAACAAAGTTTCCAATTTGCAGGCTGCCTTGCAAAGTAGAGAGCCTTTGAGAATTTAATTAGGGAAGGGGTGTCGAATGTCTTTGGGCCTGGCTCACTGGAGTGGGGTATCTCTGGACGCTTACTTCAGGGAGCTGTTTGTACTAACCCAACTAGCTTATGCTGAATACTTGTGAGTTGAGACTTATAGTTCTTTACTCCTTGGGCATTTATTAGCAGTTTTGACAGAACTTTGTGACATGTCCTGAAAGGCAAATCAGCCCTGAACATTTCTCACTGGCATTACCAATTGTCAGCTTCCTTAATAAAACCTGTAATCATGAGTCTTGTTTGTTTCTATGTGGACATTGCATCGAGCATTAGAAACCAGAATGATGCAATAGTTGGCATGAGGTAAAACAGACTACATGACAAGAAAAACACAAATGATATTCTGTCAATTCCTAAAATTTTGGGTTTTTGTTAGTTCCCTGAGTGCAGCTAGAACTTTTTCATTCGTTATCATTGTTGTTTGTTTTTGTTTTTGTCATGCAGCATGTATGATCAGAATTGGAGGAAGAGGATTGAACAAGGTAGATGTGACAGCCTTGCTTTCTGTGAGTGAAGAGCCCTTGAGTAACTCACTAACTGTTATCACAGATCACAGCTGTCAATTTTGAGTGTTCCTCAACATTAAAAAAAGAAAAATCTGGCCTGAACCCCGGTGACCCAGTGATTGACTGCGCAACTGCGGCCCATTGGCTTGGTTGTTCAAATCCAGCAGCAGTTCTCTTGGAGCAAGGCTGGGTAGCTCCCACGATCACCAGAGGGCAGTGATGCCCCCTCCAAAAACTCCTTACAATTAAACCACCAAGCAGCAGCAATGCAGAAAATCTTGAATATTTATCAAGGCATGGAATATAGATGTAAAGAATTTCATTTTACTTAGGTCTATAATCTGTCCCCATGGAAGTAGCAGATAAGAAATCAAAAACGTATCGGATTGGACAAATCTGCTACTTAAGGCAATTCAAAAGTAAGTCTATCACCTGAGACTAAAGTAAACCTGACCTGAGTCACAGACTTTTCAATAACCACTCATGCAAGTGAAGGAAGAATGGGGTAGAGTTGATGCTTTTGAATTACGGTGTTGGTGAAGAATACCAAGTATATGATGGCTTGACAAAGAATGAACAAATATGTCTTGAAAATATACATGTGGTCTTATGTACTTTAAGCATGCTGTCAGAAGAAACTATTACCTGCAGATGGACAATGTATTTAGTAAAGAATCAGAGGATAAAAAGGAATACCTAAAATGAGGTGAATTAATACAGTGGCTGCAATACTCTGTCCAAACATCACGGCACTTACCTTGGTGATGCAGGACTGGTCAGTGGTTTGTTCTGCAGTATATAGAGTTGTTATAGACCAAGACAAACTTAAAAACAATGCTATATTCATGTATCTATGTCATATATTTACATAAAAAACAGCTGCTGCTGAAGCAATTCCTAATCATTTCATGTATGCATATAACACGTGTGTGTTGGGGGGGGTGAGTAGCACATTTAATCGAATTCAAAGTCCTCATGATTTCAGAATAGAAAAAATTAAAGAGATATCATCAACTGAGAGCTAGTGAGGTTGAAAATACAGTAACAGATTTAAAGTTAATGGAGCAATTAACCTATTTATATGTGGCCTAGTTCAAGATCCTACTTCAGAAGTACTTAGCAAGGTGTGAAAAGGTAAACACAGGATGGCAGATTTTCAGTAAACCTAGTTGGATGAACCCCTGTGGCTAGGGATCATCTCCTCTGTAGGAATTTCTCCTCTAATAGCTTGTCCTTAGCCCAGAGTTCACAAATCAACATTTTTTTAAACAAGGTTTTTATGTAATATTTTTTACTCTGAAAAACATTAGATTCTCTTACACATTTATAAAAATAAACATATTTTTAATATGTAGGTATATTTGATTACTTAGCTACAAAGGTATATGGCACAATTACTTAAGAATTATCACCATTAATAAAATATTCTTCAAATTTGATCAATGCATCTTTATTTATGCTTTTATCTACATCTCATCCTGTGGTTTTAGAGAATATATGTGAGCTCCAGATATATTCATATTATAAATGTCTCTATGTGTGTGTATCTTCAGACTTGACACTTCTGAATACACCTCATTATTAAATAATATCACTCACATATATATGTATATTCATATATATGTAGCTATGACTGTGTGTGATTTCAGTATTCACAGTCTTGAATACATCTCATTTTCAAATAACAGCACTCATAGATAAATAAAAATAATATATATTATAGTGTACATTTGAATTACAAAAGCAGAATTAAGGACATAACAGCATATTAGAAGTACATCTAACCCATGAAAGGACTTCCAGGAAGAAGTTATTTTTTAAGCTGAATTTGAAAATTGAGTCTGTGTTAGTCTAAGAAAAAATAAAAATGAAGCTTAGTCCATTCATTGTTGTAGTGTTCCATATTCTAACTCTCAAAGAACAACGTGAATGTAAGAAATCAGCTGCTAAATATGTCTAAAATAGAGAATGAAAGATTGCAAAAGATGTTAGAAGAAGAAAAAAATCCCATAATGTGTAATAAGTTGTGCTATGGTGATCTGATTTTATCTTGATAGCTATAAGAACCAATAGATAGCTTTAAGCAAAAAAAAATGTCCATAATGGGATTGACATTTAGAAATTTCATTTGGGCACACTGAAGAGAAACACTCAAATCTCACAGGACCAGTATTTATCAGACAACTAATTCAAAAGAAGTCAAGTCTACTAGTAGTAGTTATACTAACAATGAGGTTTTTAAAAATTAAAGGAATACCTTAGAGAGTTTCCACATCCTGCCAGTCAGTTTGGAGTACTGTGGTGGCTTGTGTGTTGCTGCGATGCTGGAAGCCACATCACTGGTATGTCAAATGTCAGTAAGGTCACTCAAAGTGAACAGGTTTCAGTGGAGCTTCCAAGTTAAGAACAGGCTGTGATGAAGAAAACAGTTGCTCATTTTGGAGGAAGTTGTCACTGAAATCCTTATATACAACATGGAAACATTATCAAATACTGAATCCTAGGGAATGAAAATAAAGCATTGTTAGAAATAGTGCCTACAGATAGGACCGTTAGGTCTGAAGGCACTCAAAATATCACTGTGAAGATGCTGTATTCTCACAGTTCACCACGATGACTTGCATAGATTGCAGCCCCGGGAAGCAAAGTCTTTGGAACATTCATTTGTTATTAGGTCATAACACAAATGAGAACAAACAGCTGCAAAAATCTGCTAATGATCAGAACTTAAAATGTATGAAGTAAAAATTAAGAAAAATGCCAGTAATCACAAATGGAATGAAAGGTGTAATGATCAATATCCTAGACTTTAATGAACTAAAATAAACTGGTATTAGTCATTTTATATCAGAAAAAAGTGGTTTACTATGGCATGAATGACACAGTCAAGAGGAGAGGAGTTTGGCTGAGCCCCGGTGGTGTAGTGGTTGTGTGCGGGACTGCGGCCCACTAGGATGAAAGTTCAATTCCAGCTCCACAGAAGCAAAGGTTGGGCCTCCTACTCCCACTACCAGAGGACAGTGGTGCCTAAAAAAAAAACTAATAAAAAAGGAGAGGATTTGGACTCATTGCCAAAAAGGACTTTCAAGATTTATACTGAAGTACAAGGCTGTCTGTGATAGGATTCTATGTATGCACCTTCAAAGAAATTCAGTCAATAGAGTTACCATTCAAACTTATGCACCAACCATGGAAGTTAGGGAGAAGAAATTGAAGAATTCTCTCAAATTCAACTGTCTGAAATAGATTAAATATGAAATCAAGAACTGGTCATTGTTGGCAAGTGAAATACCAATTTATTCTTAATCCTAGAGTAGCTGAGGAAGATGAGTTAAATGATGAAGCCAAAGAGCTGAACAGAAAATTTCAAAGGTACCTCAAGAAGACATTGCAAAGTATAATGAAATGTGAAAATATTTGGAGTTAGAAGCATATGTTATACTGAAAGAATGCAAAGAAGTTCAAGGCTTGAATTGTAATATTGAAAGTTTCCATGGAAAAATAGTGGTGTCTGCATGAAATACCAATCAAAGATGGAAAGAATACATAGAATCAATGTCCCCAAAAGAAGTTGTCAACATTTGACCATTTCAGATGTAACAAATAAGCAACAGTCAATGTTTCTGAAGGAAGTAATTCAAGCTGCACTGAAAGCATTAAACAAAAAACAAGGCTCCAGTATTACCAATTGAAATGTTTCGCCATGCTGATGAATCAGCTGATGATGGCATAAATTTCCATCAATACCAGAAAATTTGGAAGACAATTACTTAGCCAACAAATGTGTAAGGTCCTGCTTGTGCCCATTCCATAGAAAGGTGGCTCAATGGAATTCTTAAATTATAGAACACTGGGATAAATATCACATGCAAGTACAATTTTTCTGAAGAATATCCAATGATAGGTACATCAGTTCCATAGACTGAATTTAAAAGAGAATGTGGAACAGGTCTATCATTGTGATTTTAATTGGAGCTCAGCTCAAAGTATAGAATACCAGAAAGATGCTTATTTGTGTTTCATTAACTGTGCCAAGAATGTTAATTGTTTGTACAACCATGAGAAGAACGGGACTTCTGGAATATTTTATTGTGCTCATGCAGAGCCTGTACATACATAAAGAGACAATTCGGCCGACAGAACAAAAATATATGCATGATTTAAAGTCAGATAAAATATGTATGTCAGGGCTTTATCCTCTCACCATACTTTTTCTACCTGTATAGTTATAAGATAATCAGATAATCTGGATTATATGAGGAAGAATGTCACATTAGGATTGCCAAGGTATTTTGGGGGGGGGGGCAACACTGCCCTCTGGTGGGAGTAGGAGGCCCAGTCTTGCTCCTGGAGAGCTGCTGCTGGATTTGAACCACCAACCCAGTGGGCCACTGTCCCACACACAACCACTACGCCACCAGGGCTCCACCCCGTGACATTAGGATTGAAAGAAGACTTTTTTACAACAAGGGATAATACAAGAGATAATAAAATTTTGCTTTCTGATGAAAATAAAAGACTGCAACTTTCATTGTAGATTACAATTCAATGTAAAGTAAACAAAAATAGTCACATATCCACAACTTGAACAATAAAAAACACCATGCTAAATTAAAAAAAAAATTGAAGTGATTTTGTCTTGCTTTGATTCAAAATCAGTAAACATGGGAGCAGCAGTTAAGAGATCAAATATCATAACACATTTGGAAAATCTGCTTTACAATAACTCTTTAGAGTGCTGAATCACAGTGAGGTTACGTTACTTTGAGGACTAAGATGTACCAAACCCAAGTCATGGGACTTTCAATTGTCTCATACATTTGAGAGTTTGACGCTGAGTTAGAAAGACTGAAGAATAGATGCTTTTCAAAGGACAAATAAATCTATCATCTTTGAAGAAGCATGGACAGAGTTCTGTTTACATACATACTTTGAACATGCTTTCAGGAGATACTGGTGCCTTAAGAAGGGCATCATTGTAAAATATATGGGTACCAAAAAAGAGGAAAGCCCTCAAAGAGATGGATTAACCCAGTGGCTGCAACCATGGGATCAAGCATACGGACAGTTGTGAGGAAGGTCAGGGATGTAGCGGTACTCTGGGGTGCGTAAGTCGCTGTGGATTGGAATCAACTTGACGGTGCCTAACAACAATAACAGCAAGAGTTTACAAGGATACACGTATTTGTGTCTGAATTACCATTTAAAAAAAAAAACAGAGAAAGTCTTCCAGAATCATCTGATCTCCAGATAAAGAACTTGGCTGAAATTGATACCATTTAGTAGACTTAAATTTAAGTTACTAAAAGCAGCAAATCTAAAGAATTTTCAGATGGGCTACATTTGTAACTGTGGACTTTTTAGTTGACATGCTCTGAATGCACTTGGCTTTGTAAGCTGATGCTACATCCCAGAAAACATAAGCAAATAAAACTTCTTAGGAGCACAAAGATGTAAGAGTTCAACTAAAAGATTGGTAGTTAGAGCCTACCCAGAAGTGCTTTGGGACATGCTTCTGAAAGTTTGCAGCATTGAAAACCCTAAGGAACTCTGTACATAGGGTCATTATGAGGAGAAATTGACTTCATGGTAACTAAACACCAAAACTACAAGCAGAAAATAATATTAAGAAAATGGTTTGGGGGATTAAACAATTACCTCAAATTTATTCAACAAAGATTAGTTATCCACCAATATACTGGGAAATCAGCAGCTATGTAAAGAGTTTCATGCCTCAGCTGTTAATTCTTTAATTTCTGATGAGTGCAAATTGGTCATTAGAGCCCTGTGTCTCAATCAATGCAAGACATCATCATTAAAATGTAAAGTGAACACATCTTTTCCTATGGTTTTTAAGTTTAAATTTTATGTGATCTTTCGCAATCTATAATACTGATGAAAAATTCATTGGTCCCTCACACTTTCCAAAAGAAGGCAATGCTTTTAAATTGCCTTTTTAAAAACATTCTTTCCAACATGCTTTATTAGAAAGTTAGGTTATTTCTATGTCATCAGAAAATTTTTGTTCAATGTCATCTTCAATGCTTTAAGTTCCTCAAAAGTATATCTCTTCAAAACTAAAGAATACTGACCTTAGGTTGTCTACCTGTAGTTCCATAAGCAAACCCCAGAGGCGCAGGGGTTCTGCTCACCATTGTTGTTGTTTAATTTTATTTTTTCTCCAAAAACGTTTTGGAGATGGAAGAACCTAGTCCTGAAATATAGAGCATACAAAATGTTCAAGGGAGTGATCAATCTGTGTGCAAAATAATGCTAAAAAATTTGTCTGCTTACATATAAGATACAAAGTAATTCAGAAACAACAACAAAAAAGAAAAATAGAAGATTGCAAACTGCAAACATTTCTTTCAGGTAGCCTTCTGGGGACCATAAATTGGTTCTAAAAATGTGATCTTTGCTGGAACTAGGCACTCTAGGAAAATTACTTCAGGAATTCTTATTAACAAATATGTAGAAATACATATCAGTTGTAAGTTGAAAAACTATGAACTTACTGTTTTGAGACGCATCTGGGTTCTGTCATAATTCAAAATCAGCCTTTATACTCATATTTTTTTCTTTTGCTAGTAAAATCTGCAATTTGATGTTCAAATCCTAAATTTTTTCTATCAATTCATAAAATAGCCAGTATTTATTATAATCACCTATGCCAACTTAAATCCTTATGGATGATATTTGTCTAGGTTAATAACTAAGCTCTATAGAAAAGTAATGTACAAGGGTGCTTGACACAATGGATAGATGTATAAATTGTGATAAAAGTCATGTGCATTGGGCTGAGCCCCGGTGGTGTAGTGGTTGTGCGCGGGACTGCGGCCCACTTGGATGGAGGTTCAATTCCGGCTCCCAGGAGCAAAGACTGGGCCTCCTACTCCCACCACCTGAGGGCAGTGATGCCTAAAAAAAAAAAACTAAAAAAAAAAAAAGTCGTGTGCATTCCCAACAAAATGATTTATAAATAAATAAGAAAAGTTAATTTTGTTAAAGTTCATTGTTATGAGCATTCTTAATTTTAAAATAAAAAACTTTCCTTGCTATGATTAGAAAATCCACAAAAAAGTCCACAGTACCAATTGAAAAGCTTCCTTGGGTATCTGATACTATAAGAGTTCTCAATCTCAGGTAGTGTTGAAGGAAGACATATGCCTTGTTTGCATATCAAAGCAATTAAATCTAAATAGATGTGTAAGGGACTGATCCACCATATGTTTGAAAAACCTAGGTGTTCATCATTGTTTGTGTTTTTGTTTCATTAATTTATAAAACGAGGACTGAGAATCACTGCTTTGGATATTTTAAAATTAAAGTTAAATGTGGACTCCATATTTTGTTGACATTTTAGCAAATTGATTAATTAAAAAATGGAAACTTTTTATTTATTGATTAATATATCATCAAAGAAGAAAATATGAAGTGTGAATATGAATATGTGAAATGAATGTGTGAAAGTGAATATGAAGTCAGCAGAAATAATGTGAACCAAGATTTAAAGGGACTCAGAGAGGAAGATTATGGTCCAAAACAGATGAAAAGTTTCACAAGGCTTGTCTATTTGGATCTTTATTGTTCCATCACTTATCTCTAACCCATCAGAATACGGATGTAGACAGGGTTAGTGGAGCTTTTGATCATGGGGAAAACTCAATCCTGTTCTCGGATAACGTGATCAGTAGTATAAATTCCCTACTCATTACAAAGGGTTTCTGGTGCTCTCAAGGGTTACAATACCTTCAAAAGTGTCTTTGCTTCAAAACCTGCAATAGCATCAGATGATAGGAGAATGTTTCTACTTAATGTAAAAGATCTGTAAGTAATTACTAGTACAGAGGTAAAACTACTTGAGGTTGGCCATTAAATAAAATCTAGCTCCCGTTCAAGCATTAGCTTGGCAGGCAATGTGTAGTGTCTAGGCAGGGCTTTACAATGTTGCCAGTGATGGCAGAGGAAACAAATAGAGACATGGGGGGAAATATGCATGGCATTCTTGAACAATTTTACCACCAATACATTTTTAAATATCAACTATTATATCCTATGTCATGTGATTATTTTCATGTAAAGGTTTTATTATAGGGAAATGAAGGGAATATACCCAGTCCACAACTTATTTGCCAATTTATGGGCAAAATATTAGGAACAGCCTGACTTTTCCATGCCTAAATGCCTTTTCTTTGAATTGTCTGCTTGTGTTTTTAAAGTTTTTTTCTAACATTATTTTTAATAGACAAACTTGGGGAGTTCCTTTATTTAATTAGAGAAATAACTTGAGAGCCATCCTGTTTGGCTGCTTTATCTGTAAGAGTATTTCCTCTAATTACCTCCATCTGAGACACTTCTTATTTATGAGCTTACCTTTTTTTCACAGGAAATTCAGAGAGGGCTAGAAAGCATCAAAAAGGTACATTTCTTTGGACCTTTTAAAAGGTCATTTTTATGGCATTTACATTTACAGAAAAAAAATTAACATCTCTTTGTTTCATAGCATACCAAAATTGTGTGTCATGCTAAAACAATATCAATTATGCATAAAAATATTTTTAATGTTCTAAAGCAATTAATAAATGCTCTACTAATGTCAATTAAGTCAGCATATTAGGCTAAAGTGGTTTTTGGGACACGTGACTTTCAAGGGCTTCGGTATAATTCTTAAGAGTATATTCATCTTCACTGTGAGGACTCCTAAGACTAAGTTTGAAATGTGGACCATTAACAAGCAAAAACAGGCCACAGATAGTTAAAGGAATCTCTTTTAAGTCATTTTAAAAAAGTAAAAACTGCACAGTGAAGTCTAGATGGGCGTGTGTCATGTAGTTGTTCTTATTAGTTGCAGGGAAAAACAGTAGCTGGGTTAAAGAGGCCACTGGTGAAATCTAATGTTAGATGCAGACAGATGGAGATTTCGTGGGACGTGAGTCTGCTGGCAGAAAAAAATGTGTGTCGGGGAAGAATTAACTAAGGCAGACACAACATGGTGCACACGGACATGGACTTCTTTTTTTTCCAGCACCAGATTTGCTGTGGTTTCCACTCATTTTGGCAATAGGATCTACTTCCCAGAAGCAGGGGAGGTATCCTCTGGCTACAAGCTATAAGAACCTGTGGCTCTTTTCTTTCCTTGTATGTTTAAGTTACTATGCCTAAAATATTTCCAGCTGCTTCATGTACAAAAAGGGTCAATCTATGTGGTAGTTAGGAAAATCTTGAGCAAGCTTATTCATCAAATAATCTTCTTTTAAAAAATCACTGTATTATGGGCTCATACATTGCTTTTCACATACATAAATGCCAAGCACCTTCACATGCCTGCTGTCATCATCATTGTCCAAATATCTGCTTTTCCACTTGAGCTTTTGAGATCAGATTCTCATTCTTTCCCTCCATCCTTGCTCCTCTTTCCCCCAACCCTCCATATTTTATAAATTATTATTGTATTATCATGTCTTTCACTGTTTGATGTCTCCCCTTGTCCACTCCTTCAATAATTGTTCTCACAATAGGAGGTTACATATAGATCCCTGTAGTTGGCTTCCCCTCTTTACCCCACCTCCCCTCCATGCCTTCAGTAGTTCGACACTTACTACTGTAAGATGATCCCAAAGGGATCATCTGTCCTGGGTTCCCCATATGTCCAAATAATCTTTTAATATATCTCTCATCTTTAGATTTTTTTGTGGTGCAATTTGGAATGAATACAGCTCATTTTAAATGTTTGTACAAAAGTTCAGTCAACAAAGGCAATTAGGAATTCAAGTTCAGATGCCTACTGCATAAATCCCTTGGAAGTGGAGAACCTTCATCAAGCAGTTAAAGAGGTAACATATGACCAGGAACCAATGGTACTAAAGGAATATGTTTAAACTGCACGGAAAGCATTAGTCAAAAATATCAAGTGAAACGTTTCAACAAGCTGACCAAGCACTAGAAGCATTAATTCTTCTATTCCAGGAAATTTGGAAGATAGCTATCTTATGTGTACTCACTTCAAAGAAAGGTCACAATAAGAGGCTTAATGTATACAATAATATGACTAATATTACTTGCAAGTAAAGTTTTAGAAAAGATCATCCAACAATGGTTACAGCAGTACATTGACAGAGAACTGCCAGAAATTCAGACTGGATTCAGAAGAGGATGTGGAGCACAGGATTTCACTTCTGATATCATAATTGAGCTAATTAAACTGTGGATTATTATAATATATGTGAAGTTTATAGCTCAGCTGCTAAGTTAAATATTGGTGGTCAGAGTATAACCTGGAAGAAAGGGTTGACTGTCTAGTTAAGAGATATCAGTTATTGAGAACTCTAAGGAAAGCAATCCTAGCCTGACGCATCTGTTATAACTATGGATCAAAATATACATAGAGGATAAGTGGGAGTAAAGTCAAAGATTTGGAGAGAGATGATAAGATAGATAATATAAGAAAATGGCCACTATTTACTCTATTGATAGGGTGCTCACACTTTTTCAGCATGCCAACTACTTATAAAATGATCAAGTCAAAATGATCTAAAAACTGCAAACTGCAAAATGTTTATTTTTATTTGTTCATTACATCTAGTCATAAATGCATTGATAATTCTTGCATGTACAATGTATGCTTATGTACCTTGCATAACTGCATGAGTTCATATTGCACAACACAACACAATTAATGATGTACATTTTTTGTCATTACCTGGGTTTACTCTGATGACTTGCACTGAATGGAATGAGCCAGGGATGCATAATCCAGACAGTAGCTGCTGACAGCCAGCCTCAAGCACACTTTCCAATGATCATCCATCATGGCGGAACAATACTTGGACTTAATGATCTTTATGTGGGAAAAGACTGACTGGCATAAATAAATCGAGCCAAATAATGCAGTCAAGGAGGTAGCACGTTTTCTCATGTTTGGGTAGTTTCCCTCTGGGAGTAAGTTCCAGAGCTGTTCACGTGCTCTGAATTTCAGCTGAATGTCAGCTTGTAGTGTCAAAATCTTACATTCTCTATGAAAGTGATACTTTTTTGTCTTCTTACTTGGCCAGCTCCCCCACTCATTAAATACCCTTCCATACATTTAATGGGAAAAAAAAAACAAAGGATCTAAAATTTGGGGATAAGTTAGTTTGTTAGTTTTGCTGCACTTTGCACAGTTGTTTGCACATGCATTTGACACCTAAGATTGCATCTGATTGGCTATGCTGCATATCAATTAAGTGACAGGATTGATGATAGACTTACCTCTATTTTTTAATCCTGTGTGATCTACCCACACTACATTTGCAATTGACTAGTAGATCATAATTAACATATTGAGCACCTCTAAATTATATAAATTAGAGAAACTGGCCCTGAGTCCCTAAATTCCAGGTGGGAAGCCAGAATGTGTCCAGGAAAAATAGGACACTCCTGTGGAGGAGGGGGAAAAGTGAATGTGAATTCTCTTTGGACCCTTGATTCTACTTATTGATGGCTATTTTTAATGTTAAAGATGTCTTTGGACAATCTACATGTCCCAAGTGTCCTTTCTGAAAGTATAGTGATAACAAGATACTCCTCCTCACATCATCTGGGAAAGAGCAACAACAACAGGAGCAAACATTGATCTTCTCTGTGAACCCAGAAAAGATTATGCAGTATCTAAAGAAAGTTGTTTATAGAAAGTGAGTCATCTTTGAAAGTAAAATGACCTTAGTGAAGAAAAAAAACACCAAGACTATAAAATGCCCAACTTTAGCAATGTGTTAAAGCATGTTAGCATTTGAAATCTTGGCACTAAAATCTAGTTAAAATGTAAGTAAGAAATAATGGCTGTGCTTCCAACTCATATATAAAGCCAGAGGAGAAATCTGACACTCATCTGACATATTGATCACAGATCAGGTAGAAGATGCCAAGCGTTTTAATAATATCATTACAGATAAAATGATCTTGGAAACAGGAGGCAGGAAGCTAAAAATTGATCACAAAGTCATAAAGTCTGAAGTCAAGCCAAGTTGGACGACATTGGGGCAATCAAAGAGCCAAACAATTGACAAGTAAGCACAATAGGTAATAATTCAAGATGAGTATGCTGAACTAGTAAAGCAAATACTGTCAGACCCTATTCATTTGTGAATTAAACACAGCTATATGAGTTCACATTAACATAATATGGAACAATAAACCAGTTAAAATGAGGGTCACCTCTAAACTGCATAAAGAAACAAAAATTGCTTTCCTTCAGGCAGCTAATATTAAAAACTTAAGTGAAGCACTTACCCAAGGTGACACTTTTTTACATTTCCATAGGACAAAACTTTCAACAATAATACTTCACAATGCCAAAAGCATCCCTACCAAATTCATGCCATAAGAAAGCTAGCAGGACATATAAAGTAAAAATATGCTAGTCCCAAGCCACCAATTGACACCTTCAAAGCAAGAGGTCTGAACCAAAACCCAAGGCAAACTATTACCTTAGAATAGCAGCCAGCTGCTTCTTTTCACTATAGTATGGTTAACTTTTAACTCTAAGAGAGTATACCAGTTCCATATAGGTACAGACCAGTTCACTTAGTGAGGTTTCTACATCCAATCGGGTGTGACCTATGAAAAACACTCTGTGCCTCAAAAGGACAGAGGGAAAAATCCCAGCAGTCTATAGCACAAGGGCTAAATAGAAACTAGGTCAAAAGAATCCAATTAGGAATGTTGTACCAGGCATATTCTCTCATTTTGTTCTAAATAAGTATTTTAAAGGTTTTTTTGTTTTGTTTTTCTCCAGTGGGAGCTACTCCAATTGGCTTCCCTATAAATAGTGATGCAATTGCCTTTTGTGAGACATACATGCCACTGTCCACATCCTGACATATTTCCAGTGAGGTTTGTTGATCACTCTTGTAGGACTAACTGCTGACTAGAAGGAATAGCGCAAAATTGTGTGGCAACGAATGAATGATCTTCTCCCTTTTCCTCCATATTCAAAATTTGACTTCAGCAGAAGTGAGAGATTGTCTGTTGAAGTGATTTTTAATGTACATAGAAGGGATAACATATGGATGCTACCTTGCTTCTTAGAGGAGATCAGAAGATTACATGACATGAGAGCAGAAGTCTGCTTTCTTAATATTTATTCTTTTTATGTCAACCATTTTATTGGGGGCTTATACAGCTGCTTCAGTACCTCATGATCAATGCCCACATAAATTCTATTGCATTCCATATTTTTTAGTCTTATAGGGGTGGATTCTTCCAGTATTTTCCCTTCTGTGATTGAAGAACTCTACTCAGCATAATGGTCCATTGATGAGGTGCTTCACGGTTCCACCACTGTTTTTCATGGCAGAAAAGTACTCCTTTGTCTATATATACCAAAGTCTTTCAATCAATTCTTCCACTGATGGGAATTGGGGTGATTTCCAACCTCTTCCTTTCTGTTGCAGATTTCCCTGCAAGCAACACAGGAAAGCAGATGTACTGTCACTTATTTCTTTGAGGTTTATGTTTTATTTTAATGAAGCATTTTGATATCCTTAAGTATTTTATTGTTGAGTTGTTTTGGTTTTTCCAAATAGTATTTTTATTGATACATATTTCTCATCCCAATATAACCGTTCACATACTGTTTTGTTCTACTATGCTATCAGGTGGGACTATCTAATCATTAACGCTATCAATTTACTGTCATGAGTGGCATGAGCAATGATTAGAGAATGCTCAATGACATTTTCTAATCTCTTCTTATTCACTGCAAACATTCATTGCATACATCACACGTCAAACAATCTGAAGTCTTAGGGGTTAAGTAGAAGTAAAGTGTAATGTGGCAAACAAGTATAATGGTATAAAATCATAAAGGTTAATTCAACAAGTAATTTTATTTTCGCATCACTCCCCTGGTGGGAGTAGGAAGCCCAGCCTTGCTCTGGGAACACTGCTGCTGGATTTGAACCTCCAACTCTGTGGGCTGCTGTCCCACACGCCACCACTGCACCACCCGGACTCAGCTTCAGCAAGCATTTTAAAGTTCAAAGTTCCAGTCCATTATGGCCAATACCATCATCGGTACACTCACCCTGAGCACGAGGTGGAGAGAATAGGGGTTGATGTCTCCTGGATCCTAGCTCTCTGACTTGACCAACACTGGGGTCCAGGTTTTATACACTGTGGTAAGCAAAGTTTGGAAATTTCCATGACATCCAGTTACCTTGATTACTTCTTATCAATCTGGTATATTTGGTGGTCATATGTTGGGTTTTCTTCTGGCAGGAATACATAGTCACTTGTAGCAGGTGGGCATTGAATTGCTCAGGGTGATTGTTTATGTCTTGCAAGGAAGGTCGGCACCTTGCAAAGCACTTTTCACAAAATGGAATTTCTCGTGCTGTCATCACTTACCTTTCCCCCCTCCCTCTCACTTCACAAACCCTCAGGGAACCATTACTCCTCTGTGGGGTCACCGATCTTGACTACAATGTATCTAGTGATCTTAAACATACAAATAAACAAATGCAGATCTAACATGATTAATCAGGTTTAACACCTCATTATCTATACACGCATACACACACACACACACACACACACATATATATATATATATATCATGAGGTAGAGTACATGACTAATTAGGTATAATATCATAATTTTAAGGGGAGCAAATCTTAAAGAACTAGAGGATGGTTATGTGATTCATAAGTGCCGTATTACACTCTGGATTTATCATCTGTCCTGTGTGACCCTTCTGAGAGAAAGTGTCCAATTTTCTTGCTGGTGTCCCTTGAGTTTCCACTACCCTTCATATCAATTTGGTTGCATTTTTTTTGAACTTCTGATCATTCTTCCTATTGATACCTCATGATCACACAAGGCAATGTACTTTTTTCATGTGGGTTTTGTTATTTCCCTGCTAGATACCACTTGTTTAACTGCAAGCCTTAAATTGCTTTATTTATAATAGATCCCAATGCCCTATTTTCTCTTCCACTTTGTGTGCACATTTTTATATTTGGTAGTCTCTAGATGTCTCACAAAAGAGTCCTTCAGTTTATGTTCATGTTCTCATTGATAATCCTTTTAACTCTGAAGAGTACATTAAGTCTCAAATCCATTTTGACCTCAATTTTGTGCCTGGGCAAGGTATGGGTCCTTTTTCACTGTAGTTGGAGATCCAAGTTTGACATTATTATTTGGTGAGGGAGCTTCCCTTTCTTCTTCATTATTTTTGGGTCTTTTCTCAAAAATCAGTTGTTTATAGGTAGGTGCATTATTTATCCTGTTCTATTAGTCTGTGTGCCTATCATTTTTACCAGTATCACACTCTTTTGAATATGATGATTGTGTAATAGGATTTGAGGTCAGGAAGTGGAAGGTCTACTTTTTCCTTTTTTATTTATTTTTTTTCTTGCTCTTTGTTTATCTGAAGCCTCTTGCTTCTCCATGTGAAGTTGGTAGTGAGATTTTCCCTTTGATTAAGTAATGGAATCGGGACTTAGAATGGA
This sequence comes from Nesogale talazaci, assembly GCA_004026705.1. Taxonomy (NCBI): domain Eukaryota; kingdom Metazoa; phylum Chordata; class Mammalia; order Afrosoricida; family Tenrecidae; genus Nesogale; species Nesogale talazaci. Next base: position 14,542 of record PVJH01021393.1, on the reverse strand, counting down.
ATTTTGTGATATGTTTAGAATTGCTATCAAGAAGCACTGGCGATGTAGCGGCTATGAGTTGGTGTGGTCTGCAAGGTGAGCAGATTGAAGCCACCAGACGCTTCATGGGGGAAAGATTGGGCTTCCTACTACTTTAGATTGCTACGGTCTTGGAAACCTACAGGGGCTTGCTCGTAGTCAGCATTGATTCATTAGAAGTGAGTTTGATCTTGAGTTAGGTCATATTGACATTTTCACAAAATCAAATTTTCCTATTTGTGTATACATATTATTCTTCTTTTGAGTGGGCCTTTTTATTCCTTTCCATTCCTTTACTTTCTTTCATTTATTTATTTATTATTTTGGCTCAGTTCTTATAATAATGTTCTGTATGTTACTTCTTAAAGCGCTCCGTTGGCCTAGTGGTTGCTTTCTGATCAGCAGTTCAAAGCCACAAACTGCTCCATGAGAGAAAGACAGGGCTTCCTACTCCCTTCAATGGTTACCGTCTCAGAAACACACAGGGACAGTTCCATCCTGTCCTATATGGTTTCCTTGAGGCAAGATTAACTTGATAGTAGTATCTTTGCTTGTTTTTTAGGAAGTCTTGTGTTTCTTTGGTTAAGTTTAATGCTCAGAATTCCCTTTATTGTATGGCTATAGTAAGAGGTATCGATTTCTAGATGTCTTTTTCACAGCTCTGTTCACTGGTATGCAGTAATACAATTGATTTAGCTAGTTACGCTTGTATACTGCTACTTTACTAAATCTCCTCATTCGTGCCAACAGTATCTTTGTAAAATCCCTGTGGTTCTCTCTATATATAAAATCATATTATCTGAAAATAGCAAAATTTCAGTACTTCCTTGCCAACTGTATTCCCCTGATTTCTTTCTGTTGTCTAACTGATCTGGCTAAGACATCCAGCATGATGCTGAATAAAGGTTGTGACAAGGAAAAACCTTGTCCAACCTCCATTTTCAGGGTGTATGTTTTCTAAGCCCCCCCCGAATATGATATAGCCATTAGATTTTCTGTATGACTTTTAAAATATTAAGGAGTTTACCTTTTATTCCTATTCAATTGGGCATTTTTATTGAAATGTGCATTGGGTATTATTAAATGTTTTTTTAAAATCTATGATATTATCTGTGGAAAACTGAGGGTTTGAAAGAGTACATCTGGCCTTATTTCTATGCTCACAACCACCACCCTGGAAACCATCTCTTCTTAGAGAAAGCTCCAAGTTCTGGGATAGAGGTGTCATTCAATCCACATTCTCTGGGCCAAAGGCAGCCCTGCAATAGCCCTCCCTCGAGAAGCTGTTGTAAAAAATGTGCTTGGCTGCTCAGTATACAACTAAAGAGTAACACTCTACTGACATCTCCTTGTGATATCTTATGATAGATTGCTCCCTTGGGGAGGGCTGTAGAACACATAAAGTTAGGTCACTGGCTTATTCTATTAGTCATTACCTGACCTATTCACCCTATAACATGTCCACTCATTTGTGTGTACACCTGTCAAACGATTTGCAATCCACATATATACTCACTGAAAAATATATTTGCTGTCTTGGTCCCAACATGGGAGGGGGTCCCTGTACCCCACTTTGCCTGACTATATTATTTTTCGTAATATCCAAGTTGCTCCTAAGTGCCCATTCAGCTTTGGAGCCCAGTAGCCCCACAGGATCTTGTGATTATTTTTTGTTTTGTTTTGTTTTTGGATATCACTGCCCTCTGGTGGTCATGGGAGCTACCCAGTGCTGCTCCTGAGAGCCACAGCTGGATTTGAAATGCCAAGCCCGGGCCGCAGTCCCACACTCAATCACTTACGCCACCGGGGCTCAGCCCAGGATCATGTGATTCTTATACTTTGTCTGATTTATATCGTAGGTATGTTGTGATTTGCACTGAGTCATGTTGAATTTTGTTTTGGTAAATTGTTGGAATCTATTGGCTAGAATTCTGTTGAGAATTTTCCTATTTGTGTTCATGAGGGCTATTGATCTATAGTTTTCTGACTTTGTCTGGTTGCGGTATCAGGGTTATTCTAATTTCATTGAAGAGCTAGTGAGTTAGTTGCCTTTTTCTGTGCTCTGGAATAGTATGCATAGCCTTGGTGACAATTCTTTCCTGAATACTTGGGAAAATTCCCCTGTGAAGCCATCTGGTCCTTGAAGTTACTTGAAGAAATTCATTGTTCCTTCTTTTCTTGTGGATCTGTATACATAGGTCAGCAGATTTGTTCAAATAATTGGAGAATACATTTTAAAATGGATTAGAAGATTGAATTGGTTTAATAGAAACATATCTTGAGAGGTAAAAGAGAAAATAAAAAGATAATAGATGAATGTATAGGAAAGAAGAAGCATAAGGAGACATAAGGCTCATACGTAGCTTGGGTGCAGTTCCTAGAACAGCATGTATGTGGGCACATGTCTGCGCTCATCGATGTTATATTTAAATATTTAAAGCATCCATTTAGGTAGATAGTCTGGCATTTGCAGGTCTGCCTGTTTTTGACTGAGGGAAACGCTTAATCTCAGGAGAGTGGGATCACACTGCAAAAGAACACCAATTATGGAAATGGGAGGGAACTGGAGGGTGGGCAGGGGGGACATGGTAAAAATGTTATAATAGAACAAAAGTACAAAAAACAAACAAGTGAAAATAAAAGTACTCTGCGGGTTGGGATTCCTGCTCCTCAGTTGTGTTACTGTGTGTTGTGTGTTTCCTGGAAGGAGGTATCATGTGGTGAGGGAGGGTGCCAGAGATAAGACAGGAAGGAAGGGAGAATGGGGGGATGACTGAACGTGTGGTTTGGATGTTAAGCATTTCTGTATTGCACTGACCACATGACCTGCTATCCATTCAGGTCCTGGAGCCATCTAGCTCAGAGGTATTGGTGGCTGGTTTACCTCAGGAGTTGGGGAAATCATTGTGCCAGGGCAGAGTGGGGCTCACAGAAGAAGCTGTTCCACAAGTCAATATTAAAGAGGAACCTTTCACATTAAAAAAAAGTCTATTTAAATATAAAATTGATTTTCTCATTGCCAGGAAGTACTGTCTATCCCTCCTCATTGAAACTCTCCAGTAATTGCTGAGGAGATCGAAACCCAGATGGATAGTAAAATGGAAACTTTTCATCAATTCAACGGGTTATTGCCAGTTTGTGTCCTACAATCATTTTGAAGGCATGAGTTTTGAAAACGAAGCCACAATTGTACTTTTTAATAACAAAATGAATATAGATTAATGAGAAAGAGTAATCTTTCTATAACTGCAAGATCTTGCATCATCTACACCAAGTTTTTTGGAAGCACGCTCAACTAGAATGGCCACTTCAAATCTCCAAACCCTGAGTCTTAACTTTTAGATTAAATCTACAAGTCCATTGCCTATTGAGTCTACTTTATCTATAAAATAAAGAATCTTTGCAAAAATCTGCATAACTTTTATTTACTTGGTTGTGAGCTACAACATGGTAGTTGAGCACAAGGATTTTGAATTTCAAAATAATTTGTGCTCAAATTCAACTTTACCAGATGGTGACTTGGACGTAAAGCTTTTCAACACTGGTTTTTATTTACTTGTCACTAAGCTGGAGTTAATCATTTTTACTGTAAAGGGTTTTTCCAAACAATCTATAAAATAACAGGCATCATATATTTTATTTGAACACAGCAAAAAAAATTTAGAAGCTATTTTAACTAAGCAGAGACTGGCATAAACATCCTATTTTACAAATGGCTCATTTTCTTAGTTTATCAAAATGATCAGAGACAAAGGTTATGGACTATCATGCAATCAGTTAGCATTACTAAAATTATTTCATTAGTGACTGGGCAGTTATTTCATATGAAAATTACAGGTCTGGGATATGCTTTATTCAATAAATTCAGCAACCAATTTTGCCCTATTTTTGTTGAAGAAAATATGCTTGCTTAGTTTCCCCTTCAGGTAGAAAAAATGTTTAAAAATACATGAAATAAATATTAACAGTAGAAATAAGTGGTGTAGAATCGTGTTTTTCTGTCCTCAAAAGTTAAATATTTCCTAAAAGGGAGAAACCGATGATGTGCCAAAACAGACTGCCTTAATGAACTTATATCGTTTAAAGTCACTAGTCATTATTTTTACAAAACAATACAGATTCATTGATCCTCTTCTAAATAAGACCTCTTTAAAGTGTTGAAAACAAGGGTGTTCATTTGAGATCTGAGGTGTGTCTAATCCAACTCACAGTACTTTCCACTGATTCATATGTATGCAAAAGTTGGACATTAAATGAGAAAGACCAAAAACAAATATATGTACTTGAAGTATGATCAATGGGAAAAATGGTGAAAGTATTATGGACTGTCAAAGGAACAAAAACAGCTGTCTCAGAAGAAATCAAACCAGAATGCTACTTAAAGACAGGGGTAGTTGGCTTTTGTCTCATGTACTTTGGACACGATAGCAGGAAAGACAAGTCTCTAGAAAGAGACATTATGCTTCCTGAAATGGAGAGACAACAAAAGAGATGCATGCAGCCCACCTGTGAGATGAGTGGGCACAGTGCCTGCCTGCGACCACAGGCTCAAACAAAAAAGCCCTTGTCTGGATGGCATAGGACCAAGGTGGTGCTGAGTTCTGTTGTACGCATGGTTACTGTGAGTCACAACCAACTCCTAGCACCTAGCAACGGTAAGAAGAGCCTAAGTGAGTTACCCTTGCACACAATCTTAGCCGAGGATAACTAGGCACATCACAGTTCTCTCTATATTAGTTTTACTTTTTAAAATTTCTCTTGCAAATCTTTACTTTTGTTATTTTTTTTGGGGGGAGGGGGGGGCAACATTGCCCTCTGGTGGGTGTGGGAGGCCCAGCCTTGCTCCTGGAGAGTTGCTGCTGAATTTGAATCGCCAAGCCAGTGGGCCGCAGTCCCGCACTCAACCACTACGCCACCGGGGCTCAGCCCAATTCTTTACTTTTTATATCCTAAAATTTTTGAACCTTTCATCAAAGGCTTCAAATTACCTTCTCTCTCTCTCTCTCTCTCTCTCTCTCTCTCTCTCTCTCTCTCTCTCTCTCTCTTTTTTTAACCCAAAAGATGGGAAAGTGCAAATTGGTCTAGTTCTACCTCTTTTTATTAAGAGATCTTCTAAGACTTTATGAGACTTTTTTTCTTTTAAGAGATTATAAAAGCTGTTTTACTGACGTTTTATACATGATTGGGAGATGGGACTTATAATGTTTTTAAGTATATGAATTTAGAGAAATAGCTGTAAAGTGATGGTATGAAAATATCTATCTCATGGTCACAGAACTCATAAAGAATAAAATAAGTCCGCTAGTTACTTGAAACCCCATCTGGGCTCATATTCTTTAAAGAAATTATTTTAGGGCACTAGATTCACTATAATTTCTTCTTTTGAGTAAATATATATCACAGTTTTATCTTTCAGCAACTGTTCTAAATGCATAATTAAAGTTCAGAGTTAGAAATTTAATTATGTTTATAACATGCTAGCAGTATGTGACATGTTGAAATTAAAATGCTCTTTTCAAAACAATGTATTCTACAAAATATGTATACTTATATTTGAAATAAGTGGTCTGCATTCAGGTCCTAATAATCTCTACTGAGGGAGAAAACTCAATTAATACATTTAGAGTCTACATTTATGAAGTTCATAAAGTATACTAAAGGCTTTATTTACATAAATTTATGTTTCAATCCCATTTTCCCTTCCTGAACAGGACTATATAGAGAATTTTATAAGCATTTTTAAAAAGGGTCATGATGTAGCACTTGATGAGATGATTAAGCAGAATCAAGACTATACCCCAGTATCCTTAACCTAAGTATAAAACACGCTCCTATTAAAGACCACATGTTTCAACTTTTGTGAGATTTAGATATATTTTGAGTTTATGATTTTTGGCAGCACTCTTAAAATGATTAAATTACATGGAGAGCATATTAAACTTTTTCTTTAGTTCCTCTTCAGCATCAAACAATTGTTTGATGAGAACTACTCATTCTCTTAAATGTTCCCTTTTGTACCTTGGGAAGCAAATTATCTGTGTTTCTGTGAATAAGCGATGTTCTTTAGGACTAACTAATATCAAAGGTAATGTAAAGATAATTGTGGGGGTGCCAGAGAGCATTCTGCATCTGTGTTTCACCAGAACAGTTCTGCTCTGTTCAACTCTTGGTCGTAGGAGGAGTTCAACTCACTCTTGAGTCAGATTCTTTTCTCTGTAACCCTATGTATGCTCAGTTCTTTAAAAAATAAACTGTCTATAGACCAAGTTTGACAGCCTTGCAGTAACGGGTTTGTGAAGTACCTGTGATTGGACATATACCAGCTAAAACCGCTGGCCATATGAGCTGGCATACTGCAGTGACCAATTGCTGAGAGTTTTTAGTGAATCTTAATGTAAAAGGTTAGCATGCCCTTGAGTAAATTTCTCAACTTCTTGAAGCCTGTGTATCCTAAAAATACCTGGACAGCAAATTTAGATAATGGAACTAGAGGCAATATATATGAAATGCAATTAGAATTTCAAGCCATTCATAATACTGAAGGTATTATAGCAGATATTTATCTACTCACTGGCTGATTGCAATTACCCCAGCGGTCTTCCTTAATATTTAAGGAGCATCTAGATATGTGTGCCAGAATGAAATGGTTAATGTGCTTTCACATTCAATAATCCCCTAGTTCTGGTGGGAATTGAGGGGAAACTGTTAACATCCTAAATTTAAATGTCTATTTTCATCATTTTCAATTAGCACTGTAGAAATTTTATAAGTTTTGCATATCCCATTATTGTTTGGAGAAACTTTGGTGGGGAAAATGCAAAGTGAACAATTAGACAAGGTATCTAACTAATATCAAAGATCATGTATACCTTTGTGGGGATTCACTGTCTATTTCTAAGTACCATGCATATTCATAGTGCTTATTTATGTCCTGATAATGCAGAATTTAATCTGCCATAAATGCCCAGATACAGCATCACTCCCCCCACTAAATAACTGCTGAGGACCAAAGAGACAAATAAACCCCATGGTGCATGCATCTTGTGCTCCAGTGACACTTAGCTCTAGGATCATTTTAGAGCTCTTGATGCACTTTCTTTGAAATTACAAGCAAATTCAATTATGGAGTAATTTTAATTAGTACAAAAATAACCTACTTTGTTAACAAGAGAGAAATTGATTTCACTACGCAAACGGCCAGGTACATTTGTAAACAGCACAATCAGATAACTATAGAAAGAAATATTACTCTACATGGCATCAGGCCCACAAGGGGGTTTAATAAACAGCATCTGATGTTGATGCAGATAAAAACAAAACTTCATAAGGGAGAAAAAACAATATTGAGTCAGTAGTGGTGTTTGATTTTCTGATGGATCTCTGCTATCTTTCTGTTTTTTCTAGAAACTTGGAATTGAGCTGTGGCACTTCTGATACAAATGATAATAACAGGTCCCAGAGACGGAACCTGATATGTAGCATGAGTTTTTGCACAACATGACAAAAAAGACATCATAAATCTGAATTTCATTACCAAATTCATGCTTAGGATTGCATGCAAGTCCTGTAAACCCTAACAATAGACACCTATGCCTGAGATATTTACTGGGGAGAGAAATATGCGTGCATATACTTCTCTGCAAGTTGACTCCAGAGGCAGTTATCACCCTTTTCATAAATGAGGCAGCCAGAACAAGGCACAAACCTTTAATCTAGTTGTATCCGACTAAACACATTTATCTTTATGCTGGAAGTAACTTCTGCACAACCTATTATCACACCTTTATTAATTTTTCTAGGCATGAAGTACAAAATGAAAATCACACATTTAATACAGAAAGTATTCTTCCTGGTGAAGTTCATTTCATGTGTGCATTCCTTTAAACTTCCCAGATTGTACCAGAGGTTATTCATGAGCAATGAAACATCGCCATACTTTTACCACACAGTAGTCACATGGAGAAGACAATCAAAAGAGAGGATATTTTACCAACAGAGTACATCAAAGCAAAAGAAAATCCTGGAGGTCCACTTACATTGTTAATTGATGTACTGGTTGGTTTTTATAAAGGAGAAAAAGATGAACAGAATCATTAAACTAAAACCTAACTTTAATCATAATACATGTATAAAATGATTCTTATTTGAGATGGATAGTAGAAGTGATTAAACAAAATACTAGTCACTGAATGATTTTGTAAATAGTAATTGTGTTTGCAGTATTCTGTCTCTAAGTAGTCATTTAAATAATGAATGGCCAGTTTTCTAAAAAAAAATATTTAAAACTATAACACTCCTTCTTTGAATATTGCTTAAATACCCACTGATTCGATAAACACAGTTAGTTCAAAAGAGCACAACTGTACCTATGATTGCTGTAACTTCCTCCTGTTAGTAGTAAATCATCAGCCCTATCATTAAAGAAAAGGACAGAAATTCAGTAGACTCGAATGCTATTCTATGCAATATTTATAATGTTACTGATGTTAACTGACCTATTAATATTCACTTATCATTTACAACTTATGACATAATTATGTCACCAACATAAACATCTTACCTAATTTATCTGCCTGGATTGCAGCAAGCCCACCTAGACGATACGTACAGTCAACCTGTAGGCATACGCTGCTCCTCGTTGGGCTGCTGACCACAAAGTCACCAAGTTTAAATCACCAATTGTTCGGTGGGGAAATATGAGGCTTTCTGCTACTGTGAAGATTTACATTCTTGGCATATCGCTGAGTCAGTTCTACTCTGTCTCAAAGAGGCTCGATGGGTTGAAATCGACCCCATGGCATTGAGTTGCTGCTGATGTTATTGTTTTATTTGATTTGGGTTTTGAGATGATCCACTTGGAAGCCAGCATTGTGCTTAGGCCTTTTATTTGAAAGCATCCTTAAAAGACCAAAACAAGTCTTTCACGGAGCACTAGTTTCCAGACATCCTCTGGTCACAGACTTGTTTGAACATATTTGGTTTGGAATGAACTCAATCATGCCTGTGCTAGAAATCAAATAACCAAGAGACACAGAGGAATATGGCCACCAAATAACAATGGGAAACTCTCCTCAGCAAATACAAGAGAGGTTCCACTAGAAGGGATATTCTGTGCTTCCTGGCAGTGAGAAATTCATTAAAAGCTAAGTAGACCCAACTGGGAGAGTAGCAATGCTACTTTTCTCTACCAAAATCTAGTTAGTCCAGTAGCATGTGTGCTTCTATGAATCCCAATCCTACCTGACACAGCTGATTTTACCTAGCCCCTGAGATAACACAGCAGACAATCCACTTCCTGTTCTGGCCTCTGACAGCCTTGGTGGACAGCAGATTTCATGGGCAGCATGGTGCAGACATACTCCGCTCCCAAGCTTCACTTTTCCCTAGTTTTTTCTTTCCCTTCCCTCTCTGTTCTCCACTGTTATTTGGTAGCATCCTCAAGCCCAGTGCCCCACCTCCTCTGTGCGTCATTCATACACACACAACAGCACTATCAAAAAAGCATACGTATATCCCCACCCAAAATTCAGCATTATTTTTTACTTTTATTGTCTTCCTTTGTCATATTTTTGTTCTAGCGGGATACTTTTTTTCCCTAGTTCTCTCATACTTCTTCTGGTGTCCTTTTCCCATTAAACCCCACCCTCTTGAGATTACGCATTACCTTTTCTGTCTGCAGGCAGCTTGTCGATGCTGGCAGCCCTGTAGATGCTGGCATACCTCCTACCCACACAGGGGGTGTTTGTGCTTCTTTCACCTCTGAGCCCACAGACATGCCCACATCCATGCTGCCCTAGTACCAAAGCCACACCCAAGCGTTTTGGCTAATTTGTCCTTTCCTTTCCCTGCATATCCACCATTTCTTTTTCTGCTTTGTCCTCATTATTTATATTTCCATGACACTTATTAAATCTGATTACTCCTCTTATAATACATTCACTAATATTTGTTCAAATCTGTTTATCTATCCATTACTTATTCAGCTAGCTATTCATCATTATTTAACTTTTCACTTCTTTCCCTACTACCGTTCTCTCAATAATATCTTTCTTTATTTTTCTTTCATTTCCCTAATGTATGTTTTCCAAGTCATTTATGATATCTCCAACCTCACTAGACACAGCCCAACCACCTGCATACCAGCGGTACTATGATAATGAAAAAAGCACAAGTCATATAAATCCTCAAAATTTAATGCACCAAATACAAAAAAATGAAAATTACTTAACCCCAACAAAGCACTCTAAAGAAGAGGCCCTAGAAGTATTAGAAACAGAATTCAGTGAAATGATGCTGATACCTTTAAAGAGATTTTAGTCACACCCATAAGAACAACAAAAGAAATTTAAAAATAAAAATCCTTTTATCAAAATAAATGATAGAAGATAAACAATGAAATAACAAAATTAGGCAGCTTAGTAAAAGACATGAGCAATAGAATTAAATAAAAGGAAACCTGGATCAGGAAGTTCAAAGACAATAATTCTGTCTACAACTATGAAACTGTCACCAATAAAAGCCAAGAAATCAGAAGAGAAGCTAAGAAGATGTGGGAAACAAGGTTCATCTAGTCAACATCCAAGAGAGAGAAGAAACAGTAACAACCCCAAGAAAAATCTAGAGAAAATACTATGAGAGACCATAGAATAAAATCAGCTCAATGTGACAAAGAAGGTTATAATAGCTATTTGAAAATCTGAAATAGTCTAAGACATCTAATAAAAGATAGATCCCCAAAGAAAAACACCATGAAATTTCATAATTAAAATCTCCAATTTCAAAAAAGATAACCCTGAAGAGAGCTATAGAAAAAAAAGGCCACTTAACAACAATGAAAAATTGATAACGAAATACTCAGACTTCTCAGGGGAAGCTATGCAGGCAAGAAGACAGTGGAGTGGACTATATAAAATTCTGAAAGAAGGAAAAAAAAGAGGAGGAAAAGGTCAAACAAAAATCCAATGGGCAGCAAAATTTTCATTGTAATATGAGGGAGAAGTAAATGTTAATTCTAGTCAAGGAAAAACTAAAGGAATTTGTAAAAACAAGACCAGCATCATAAAATATATTTCCGAACTCCAGGGCAATGATATAGGAAAAAATATTTTTCCAGATGTCTATGGACAGAGAATCAACAGTAACAACACACACTACTCAGAACCAATACAATGAAAGCAACATGTGAGAGAGAGAGAGAGAGAAAGAGAGAGAGAGAGAGAGAGAGAATGAATCAGAAATAGGGAATGTACACAGACACTAATAAATCTTTTCTAGAAAGAGGAAAGAAACCAAAAAGAAACAGTGATATGAAAGCAATGAACCCACATATATCAATAATGACACTGAATTCCAATGCATTGAATGTACCAACCAAAATGCAGAGCATACCAGAATATATTAGAAAATAAGACCCACATATATACTGTGTACTAGAGACACACTCTAAACACAAAGACAAAAATAGAATAAAAATCAGAAGGCATAAAATCTACCAAGTCAATGGCCACCATAAAAAGGTAAGAGTGGCAATATTAATCTCTGAGAAAATGAACTTCTCAGTGATATAATGAGAGACAAGAATGAACACTGCATAATGATTAAGCGAGCAATACAACTGAATCATATAACCCTAATAAATGTATCTGTACCCAGCAAAGATACTCAAAATATATCAGTGAAAAATCACAAGGAGTTGAAGAGAGAAACAAACACCTCTATAAACACCCCTGACTCTTGGAAAATATATAATATAAGGTAAGAAAGACTGCCCCTACGAGTTTCCTCTAGGAGAACTCAACTCACCATTGTCAAGGAAAAAAGATAATCAGGGGGAAAAAATCTAATCAAGAATCAAAAGTGTATATAATCAGTCAGCTCTACATCTGAAATCTACAGAGAATTTCACTGAATAATATCACAGTAAATGTTCTGTTTCAGTTCACATAGCACTGAAGAATAGATCACATGTTAATCCACAAAGAAAGTTCAACAAACTAAAATACATTGAAGCCATACAATCCATTTCCTCAGATAACAATTCTATAAAATTGGAAATAAATAACAGATAGAATATGAACATAGAGAGAGAGAGAGACATGAATAATGAAAATCATGCTACTTAAAAATGACTGAGTAATGGATAAAATAAAAAAAATCCTTGAAAATAAGAATGATGTAATTTTAGGATGCTAACTTACTGCTGCCGGGTTAATTCTGTCTCATGGTGAACAGATAATTTAAGGTAAGACTTTTCCTCTAAGTTTCCAAGACTGGAACTCCATTTTTTAATTAATACATAATTTTATTGGGGGCTCTTACAGCTAGCTCATAACAATGCATATATCAATTGTATCAAATATATTTGTACCTATGTTGCCATCATCATTTTATTTCTGCTTCATCCCTTTGTATAAATTCCACTTTTTTCTCTTTTCCTCTCCCACCTTCCCACATTCATGAGTCCCTGATAAATTATTATTTTCAGATCTTACATGATCCCTTGTCTCTCTTCATCCACATGTCTGTTACGCATCCCCCTGGTGGTGGGGGGGTAGGGTTTAACATTGATCATTGCAGTGAGTTCCTTGTTTTCTCCTGTCTCCCCCACCTACCCCCATCTTCATAGTATTGCTTCTCCCATTAGAGTTCCTGAGGGATTTATCTCTCCTACATTCTGTGTGTCTAGGGTTCTTATCTATAACAATGTACATGTTTCAGTCTACCCTTATTTATAAAGTAGAACTGGGGTCATAATAGTCTGGGGAAGGAAACAAAGAAATAGAGGAATGCTGATATTCCATCAGTGTTACACTGCACCCTGACTGACTTGCCCCTTCCTTGTGACCACCTGTATACAGGTGGGCTGTGGGTCTCCACTCAAAGCCCCATCGTTTGCTTCCACTTATTTGTTTGTTTGGGTCTTCTGATGCCTGATATCCAATCCCATTGAAACCTCATTTTCAAACAGGCCAGTGTGCTTCTTCCATGTGAGCTTTGGTGTATTCAAGTTAGATGACGACTTGTTTATGTTCAACTCTTTTTTTTAAATATAGATTTTATTGGGGGCTCACACATTTAATACATCATTTAATACATTTAATACATCGTTTGTATTAAGCATATTTATATACATGTTGCTACATTCATCTACATTATCTACTTGAACCTCTCCATCATAAGCTCCTCTTCCCCTTTTTCCTCTAGTTCTTTATTTTTTTAATTCCAATTTCCCATATTACCCTTCCCCCTTCTCCTACCCCATTAACTTCCAATAACTTACAAATCGCCATTACCTCCTTATATCTTACACTATATAATATAATGTGTCACTTCACTCACCTCCTCTCCACCACCCCATGGTCCACACCCCAGAGAGGAGGTCAAATGCAGATCTGAGAAATTTGTTTCCCGTTTCTACTCCACCATCCCTCCATCACTCCCCACTAGTCTCAAGGGATTATCTATCCTAAAATCCACATTTTCGACTCCAATGTTCATCCCCTGGTCTAGCCAAATCTGTCTGACAGAATTGGGATAATGATAGTTGGTGGGAGGAAGCATTTGAGACTATTTCATTGCTACTACACTGCACCTAGATTGGCTCATCTCCTCTATAACCTCTCTATAAGAGGATGTCTCTTATTGATGGGTTTTGGGTCCCCAATCTGAACTTCCCCTCACTAGTAATGATATATCTCTTAAGTTTTTGATGCTTGATACCAGATCCCTTTGACACCTCGTGGTCATACATACTGTTATGCTTCTTCAACATGAGCAGCTTGCTTCTTAGCTAAATGGCCACTTATTCACCTTCATGTCTTTAAAACCACAGACACACATCTTTTGATAGCTGGACACCATCAGCTTTCTTCACCACATTTGCTTAAGTACATATTTGTCATCAGCGATCATATAAGCAGAGTGAGCATATAATGCTGATTATTAGTTCTTAAAACCTGATAATTGATCCCTTTGGTATCTCTTAGTCCCATAAGCTGGTGTACTTCTTCCATGTGGGCTTTGTTGCTTCTGAGCTGCATGGCCGCTTGTTTACTTTCAAGACTTTAAGACCTCAGACGCATATGTTTTGATGGCTGGGCACCATCAGCTTTCTTCACCATATTTGCTTATGCACACATTTGTTTTCTGTGATCGTGTCAGGAAGCTGCACATCATGAAATGCTAATTTAATAGAACAAAATATTCCTGCACTGAAGAAGTTCCTGATTGCGATCCAATGCCCATCTGCTGTCCTAATTCTAAGCCTATAAGTATATGCATATTGATCTACTTCCCCTTCATCATATGAATATATGTATATGTCTGTATTTAATCTCTATAAATGCCCTTTACTCCTCAGTTCTTTTCTCTATTTCCCTATACCTCCTCCCTTACCACCATCACACACAATCTCCATTCGGGTTTCAATAGTGTCTCTCCATTATATTAGTCTTAATCAATTCCTATCGGACCTTCCATACCCACCCACCCCACCACCGATCCTGAATCACATGCTACTCCTCCC
>PVJH01021392.1:0-38696 GCA_004026705.1 Nesogale talazaci | reverse complement strand
AAGGAATCATGAGGGGGGGTGGGGAGGAACTGATACCAAAGGCTCAATAAAAAGTAAATGTCTAGAAAAGTATGTAGGGAACATATGTGCAAACATCCCTGATGCAATCGATGTATGGATTGTACTAAGAGTTTTAAGTGACCCCAATAAAATGATCTTTTAATAATAAAAAAACTCATCACACCATTAACTACCAACAAAATTATGTTGCACATAAAAGCAACATTATCAAGAAACACACAGCACTACCAAAGGCATTAACATTTTGATGACTTCAAGCAGCAAATTTTGAAAAATCATTTCCTCACCTATTATCAGAAGGTAGGAGAGAAAGCAAAGCCAAAGCTGAAAGCTTTCTTCTTTCAGGCTGGGTGATATTGTCCATTCGATCAACCCACATTTCAATCATATTTCCTAAAAGCTGGTCCATCTAAAATAGAAAAGACACTTTTAAAATATTTGAAATGCAAAAAAAAAAAAATTTGAAATGCAATTTACACAAGGATAAATATTGTTAAAAGGTTGAAAAAAAATCACCTAAGGTATTGTTTAAGTTCAAACCCACAAATCACTGAACCTGACTACCAAAAGTTAGAACAAGTCTTGAGTCAAAAATAGATAGAGGAAAAGTCTAAAAGTGACTCGCTTACAACCCATTAATTCTGGGAGCTAAGTATATTTGCTCAAAACCTCTATGTAATCAATTAGTGACTTCAGTATGATCATTTAACAAACAACCAATATACACACACTAACTGGCACACTAAAAAAAAATGCATTTTTCAAAACTGTCAACTTTTATTTAGCTTATACATTTATTCAGCTGGGTAATACTCAAGTACTGTCAATCAATAGTCAATCTGTCAATCATTGGACAGATTGGTTGCTACTCTCAGAAGAAAAATCCCTGGCAACCTCCCCCAGAA
Source organism: Nesogale talazaci (assembly GCA_004026705.1). NCBI lineage: Eukaryota > Metazoa > Chordata > Mammalia > Afrosoricida > Tenrecidae > Nesogale > Nesogale talazaci. Next base: position 37,770 of record PVJH01021392.1, on the reverse strand, counting down.
AAATTTCTAAGAAAAAGAAAACAATTCTTACACATTTACATAAGGTACATTAAAAAGTTAAAATAAGCTCTAGAATGAATTAGACATATATGTAACACACTACGAAATGTAATGATTAAGTGGATTGGAAGTGCTTTTAACAAGTTCCCACTTCTTGCCTCTTCTAGCATCAGGGCAGTTCTACACAGAGCTACTAAGAAGCCCTGGTGGCTTAGTGGTTGCAAACTGGGCTGCTAACCACAATATGTCAGCAGTTCAAAATTACCAGCATCTCTGTGGGAAAAAGACAAGGCTTTCCACAGCTGTGAAGAGTTACAGTTTCTGAAACCCACACGGGCAGCGCTGCCTTGTCATATAGGTAGGATACAATGAAAATAAGTTGGTTCATTTTGTTTGTAATCAATATGTTTTTAAAAGATAAAATACTCAAATCACTGTGACACAGACATTGATAATATAAAATCAACCTTAAGTACTACTTCACTACTTCTCTATCTTTTAAGAAACACACTGCCATACATTACTTCTACCACAAACAGTTCTTAGTTCCCGATGACAGTCTATACTGGAACTGTACAAACTGCTGCATCTAGAAATGCTATACCAAACTCACAACGTTTTAAATTTTTGAGATAAACAGTAACATTTATCAGATAATTTCATTTATTGTTTTTGGATAAACACCAACATCTTCCAGATTGTACAAGAATTACTCCTAGTGCTTCCCATGTGCTTCTTTCAATGACTTCAAATCCTTATAAAACACATCCCCCAAAGTCAAGGTACAAACAAAAGGAGAATGCAAGCAGACAACCTGCTCCCTAAGTTTGCACATTTGGTTAGTGCTCTGTAGAAAACAATAATTTTATTTGCAATTACGGTTCTTCATAGATAAAGAGTTTTTTTCCTATTTTTGTGCATTATACTTTTAATGATAAGTTATTAGAACATGGTACATATTCAATTACTTGGGCACAACTACTTAATAAATGCAACTACTGTATCCGTTTCTTTTGACCTAGGAACATGGAGAAAAAATTATCAAAAAATGAAAAGCAACATAAGGCAAATAAAATAAAATTTAGTGACCTCTAATGGAACAGTGGTTCTCAACCTTCCTAACACTGCAACCCTTTAATATCCCCATGTTGTGATGACCTTCCCAACCATGAAATTATTTTCATTGCTTCTTTGTAACTCTAATTTTTCTAGTTATGAATCATAATGAATCATATAATCTGATATGCAGAATGTATTTTCATTGTTACAAGTTGAGCCTAATGAAAGCATAGTGACTAATCACAAAAACAACATGCAATTATATATTGTGAAACATTTGTTTCTAAATACAAATAAATGAAATTTTGTCTTCAAAGACAGTGTAGCATGGGTGACAGTCTTCACGCCAAGTACCCACATGTGGGTGCACCTGCTTGGAGATGGAGAGAAAAGCGGTATTTCTGTTCCTACGACCACTAAAAATAGGTGTTTTCCAATGGTCTTGAGTGACCCCTCTGAAAGGGTTGTTCAACCCTCAAAGAGATTGCAACCATAGATTGAGAACTGCTGCTCTAGGTACGAGAGAACATGTGACAGTCAACATTAGGGATCACTAATGATTGCAAAGACTTGACAGCAATGGATTTGAATTTTATTCTTCACTTCAAGAAACCCTGATTAAGTTACCAGCTGCAAACCAAAAGATGGGCAGATAAAAGCCACTAGCTGCTCCATGGGGAAAAAAATGTAGCAGTCTGCTACACCTCAAATAACTGACTTGAGAACTGGCACACTTCCTCTGGTGGTCCGTTTCATCACAGGATCTATTTTAAAACTTTTCTAAAAAAGGCATTTCAACAGTAATTATAATAAAGCCTCTTAATCCATGTCATTTATAGCAAATTGATTTTTAAAATGAAACAAACAGGAGTATATTACTATATAAAATACTGCTGTTTCAGATTATAAATAAAGAAAACAAATCAAAATTCCATCCTATGGCTAAGTGGAATCAAATAGCCTATAATGACAAGAGTCTGAACTCCTGTTTTCTACTCTAATACATTATGGGTACAGTGTGTTATTAAATGTTTATAATGTAAAGGTGTAAGTAAAAGATGAGGACTTTTTAAATAAAGACTCAGTATCTTATCTAACTACGTATCATTTGCATTTGGATACGCACTTCCTTAAATCTAAATGTATGCTCCAGTCCAGGGATCACACAAGGGGTTGCTGACCTAAAGATCCACTTGGTCCTCACGCTGAGGCACAACTGAGTCACCAATATTAAGTTCAGGTTAGTTAGATGACATTTAAATGCAAACCAATCAATCTGAACTCACTACCAGTGAATCAGTTGTGACTTTAAAATATTTATTGCCCTTGTGCTGATTCCACCATTCTACTGCAGCATGGAAAAACGTAGGGTTAAAGTCTAGCACTTCCAAGCTTTCCAGACAGGGCTCGCAGGGCTCATTATAACCAACTGAAAGGAACATTTTCAAAGTTTCTTGGGGGTATATGAACTGAAATCGAGGTCTTCCTCCTTGTCTCTGGGTCATACTGAAAGATAGGAACTAAACTGCCCTATTTACTTGCCCATGTTTAAATTGGCCGAAAAAATTTAAAAATCAATAGACAAGCAATTTCCTTTCCTCCAGTTTGATTCGCTTTCAAAATCACCTTTTCCCCTTAAATAAAACATATTCTTCAATATATGTCTTACCTCCTGATTAAATTTATGTGCCATCTCATTAAGAAGTGAAGAAAAGTAACTAGTGTTTTGTAGCAGTACGCGGCCCATGACTCCAAGATATGTAGACATTACTACAGGATACCTCTATACAATCACAAAACAGCACATAGAAAATTGCATTATATACATGTACAAGCAATAATGGACATAGTAACAATTCACAAGATACTCCTCATACCATTTCTTTCACATGAATTTTAAATAAGCAATAAACGTGATTAATAATTCATTCTAATAAATGAATGAGTTCTAACTTAGTACATGTGTGTAAGAGGTGGTGAGGAATCAATGGAATATTTATCTTGCTTTAAATAATCCTAACATGGTTAAATAACTCAACTTAAGAGCTGGATTGTCAAAATAATCAGTGATAAAATATGTATGCTCAATATATTAAAAGACAGCCATTACTTTTCCCTCATATTCTTTTGTTGTTGTTGTTGCTTTTTGGGGGGCATCACTGCCCTTTGGTGGTGGGAGTAGGAGTCCCAGTCTTTGCTCCTGTGGAGCTGCTGCTGGAATTGAACCTCCATCCTAGTGGGCCGCAGTCGCGCGCACAACCACGCCGTCACCGGGGCTCAGCCTCCCTCATGTTCTTAATAGTCAAACATTAGAATAAAGTCATAAACTATTAAAACTATTATTCCTACTTCCTACTATATGTAAATACATTAGCATGTAAGTGAAAAAAATGAAATGCCTGGGCTCAAGAAGAAAATATTTGTAAATAAAGATGACAACATGTATGCAAATATTCTTGATACAGATGATGTATGGAATGTTACAAGAACTATAAGAGCCCCCAATAAAATCAATGGGGGAAAAAAACTTAAAAAAAAAAAAAGATGAACTCTCAATGGAAATCTATACTTGCCTACATAAAGCAAGAAAAGACCAAGGAGTATACCTACCCAGACAATCAACTCATTTCAAAATATTTTTTTCAAAATTATATCCAACAATGAAGAAAAAATATGACAGGGGCTCAACATGCTTATGGAAAATTTTCATTATCTTTTAATTCTACCTGAAGTCCTCTCAAAAATCTCCCACTGAAAAGTAATGATAATTAAAATTAAAACCCTACAGTGTATTATAATCTTCCTAAAGAAAAGAAAAAAAAAACTTACCTCCCCTTCTATAATCCCCCTGAAAACACAGGGCAGAATTGGTTGAAACATTTGTGGGCCTAATACTGGGTTCACTTTAAGGGCATTTTCCACAACCTGGAAGTAAAATGACATTGTTTTTATTCGATATTGTGTTATTTCATGCAAAGCCTATTTAATAAAAACAATATATTAAATGCCATATGCCAAATTTGAAAATACAGTAGAATGTAGGCTCACATATTATTGTTGCTCTTTAATGTTATGTGCCCTGAAGTCAATTCTGACTCCAGTGACTTACAAGACAAAGGAGAACTGTCGCATGGAATTCCCCACCAGCCAGCCTCTCTCCACAGAAAATGAGCTTATCTACTTGAAAATTTACAGCCTGGGACATACTCCATAGAGCTGCGATGTGTTGGAATCAACTTAAAATAAGTAGGTGTGATTTGGGGCGGGATCTTTATGGAAAGAGCCTTGGGGCAGCAGCAGCTACAGATTGCTAACCAAAGTTCTGATCCATCAGTTGCTCCCAAGGAGAATGGAAGCGTGCTTCCATGAAGCTCACTGAGCAGCCCGACTCTAATTCACGCTCACTGCACGTCAGAGTCACCACTGGATGGCAGCAAGTATGGGTTTGGAATCTTTACAGGAACAGATCACCAGGTCTTTGCTCCAACAGAGCACATACGGTGGGTTAGTTCCAACCACCAACCTTTTAGTGAGTAGCTGAGCAGTTAAATAATTGTCTCAGCACTCTAGCACACTTACACAAGATGAATTTATTAATTTTTAAAGGGGAGGGGCATCACTGCCTCTGGTGATCATGGGCGCCACCCAGTGCTGCTCCTGAGAGCCACCGCTGGATTTGAACCGCCAAGTCCGCGGGCCACAGTCCCATACTCAACCACTTACGCCACCAGGGCTCAGCCCAAATCTTTTTAATTTTTAAAATAGAAATATTTCAGCATAACTATAGATTTTGAAAAAAACTAAATTTAATTACAGTGCACTGGAATAACATCAAACGATGACTAATTCCATACTGAAGTAGATACCTCCAATGACAATCAAAATCCTATAAAACACTGATCAGGAGCATTATTTCCATTTCGGAACAAACTTTTAAAAACATCATTTAATTACTTCAGTTGCAATAAGAAACTTTATATATTTCAGGTAAATATATAATGCCTAGTCAGACAACTTCAAGAGAAAATTAATCTTAAAGGTTAAGTAATCAAAACAAAACAAAACTTGTAGTCACTGAGTCTATTCTGATTCACAGCAACTCTTCAAGGTCACAGCAGAACTGTCCCCAAAGATGCCAAGGCAGCAGGGTTTACAGAGGTAAAAAGCCCCATCTGCAGTAAGTAACAATAGCGTTTGAAATTACAAAAATTTACAAACGTCATGTTTTAACATATTGCCTTTACTTTTTCTCTTTTATTTTACTGAGGAATAATGAATATACCATGGACTTGCCAAAGGAATGAATGATGAAGAAGGAAGAACACAAGAATACATTTGAATATAATATTGGAAAAGACTATTTAAGGTACTGTAGACTGCCATAAGAACAAATTAGTACCGAAGACATAAAGCTAGCATGCTTAGAAGAAAAGTTGACAAGACTTGCTTTTGACAGGGTATCAAGAAAAACTACCCCGGGAAAAAGACGTCATACTTATTAAAGAGGGTCAGTGTGAAAGAGAAAGCTCTTCAATGAGATGGACAGAAACTGCCTGCAACAATGTGCACAAACACGGGAACTGTGAGGATGACAATGGAGGTTTCATTCTATTATGCACAGGCTGCCATGGATCAGAACTGACTTGGGCCCTTAACATAACTAGGTCTTCTTCTGTATAGCCAACCTTAGGAAATGCATTGCTTTCTAAGAAGTATGTAACATAAAGTGACCCAATCAAATTTAAGATTACAGAACTAATTTAAACTCCCTTGATTTAAACTTGCACCTTTTTCTTAGACTTAAAGTGTCAAATTCTAATTAGCTTATTTGCGTCTATCTACTGTCATATATACTAATGTAAAAAAGTTACTTGCAAGCTATTTTGGGGGAGTAGTTACAGAGTGCACTGTCTAGCCTGACGAGTTTCAGAAAATCTTTATTACAAGAGCATTTCCCCCTGTTGACCAGAATCCTGCCTAAACTCACTGATCAAAGCATTCAGTAATGGGAGCCTGGCATCACCCAATTTCGCTCTGGTGCCAGTTTCCTAACAGGCTAACTTTCTATTTGAAATACGCAAAAGAGGGGCTGAGCCCCGGTGGTGTAGTGGTTGTGCGCGGGACTGCGGCCCACTGGGACGGAGGTTCAATTCCAGCAGTGGGGCTGGGCCTCCTACTCCCACCACCGGAGAGCAGTGATGCCCCCAAAAAATAAAAATAAAAATAAAAAAAAATAATAGTCAGCCTTACTAAAATTAAAAGAAAAACGCAAAAGAATCCATGTGTCCTCAAAGTCAAAGAGAGTTACCACCTCAGAAACCCGTTCAGGCAGTTGCACTCATTACTATAGTAAGTTTTTGGGGGGGTTGCTTATAAGTCATTCTTTCAACAAAAATAGTCTGTGAAAAAGGTGGTTAAGCCAACTCATAACTCAATTCCACAGTGCTTTTCTGTAATTTGGGTCTGCAGCAAAACTCAGTAAATGGCCCTCTCATTTTATCACACAGGCTATGACGAAGATATATATTCTAGGACCAAGACTCAATAGAATAAGCAATTTTCACATCTTGTGCTACTTTTTTACAAAATTACAGAAACTTTTATTAAGCAAATTTACCAAAATGTGAAGCTGTTTCTTAACATTTCCTTCATATAGATCTATATACTGCTGAATTTGATGTTTCCATTTCTCTAACACTTCCTTGAGAATTCTATGCTCTTTAAATTATACCACGTGGTTTTAGCATCCTGGAAAGACCCAAATTGTGTTCCTTTTATTATTTTATTTTCTTTAAATCATTTTATTGGGGGCTCTTACAGCTAACAATATTCCATACATCAATTGTATCAAACATATTCGTACATATGTTCCCATCATAATTTCCAAAACAATTTCTACTGGACTCCTTGGCAAAAGCTTTTGTCCGCCATCAATTGTTTATTATTTCATGTCTTACACAGTCCACTGTCTCCCTTCATCACATTTGCTATTAATCCCCTTTGGTAGGCAGTGATGCTATAAATCCAACCATGTGACAGATAACCGCTACCTAATCCTTCCCCCTCCCTGACCATCCCATACCCTCATAATATTGCTACCCCCATTACTGTTCCTGAGGGTTTTATCTCTCCTGAATTTCATGTGCCAAGACCGCTTATCTGTGCCAAAGTATGGTCTCCGGTCTAGCCAGATTTGGAAGGCAAAACTGGCTCACGGGGGGGTGGGGGTGGGGGGTGGTAAGGAAGTACTCAGGAACTAAAGAGATGATGTATAATTCATCTGTGTTATATACTACACTTTGGTTGAATCATCCCTTCCTACACCACTTGCTTTGGGGGACATCCAATTATCTACAGAGGGGCTTTGAGTCTCTACTTCAACCCCCCCCTTTCACAATGATATATCTGTTTAGGATCTTTTTAGACCTGAAGTCTGATCCTTTGACACCTCATGAGCACACAAGCTGGTGTGCTTTTTTCATGTGTGCTTATTTGCTTCCCTGATAGTCACTTGTTCAACCTTAAGACTTTCAGATGCCAGGCGTTGTATTTTTTGATAGCCGGGCACCATCTGCTCTCTTCGCCACATTTGCTTATGAACCCATTTCTTCTTCTACATTCTTAAGATGCCTAGTTATTTTCTTACTTTCATTTTTTTTTTGGCATCACTGCCCTCTGGTGGGAGTGGGAGGCCCAGCCTTGCTTCTGGAGAGCTGCTGCTGGATTTGAACTGCCAAGTCCGTGGGTCGCAGTCCTGCACTCTGCCACTATGCCACCGGGGCTCAGCTCCTATTTTTCTGATTTCTTTAATACTTCAAAGGATCTGAAATCTTAAGTGTTTTGTTTCTATAAGCTTATTTAGCTTTCCTCATTGCTGTTGCTGATTCCTAGCAGCATTCTATTATTGTCAGATTATATACATCAAACTTTTAAAACGTACTGAAATTTACTTTGTGTCCAAAAATAGTCTGTAACAAATACATGTGCAATGAAGTGTCTACCATGCTACTCTATTAGGTCCAAATATTTAATATTATACATATCTTCCATTTCTTTACAAAATTATCTGATCCATCAACAAAAAGTGATATGTACAAATTCTGTCTCCTGATAAATTTTGACTTTAATTTATTGTCTTGGCTGAGACCCAGTGGCGTAGTGATTGAGTGCGGGACTGTGGTCCACTAGCTTGGCGGTTCAAATCCAGTGGCAGCTCTCCAGGAACAAGGCTGGGTAGCTCCCACGACCGCCAGAGGGCAGTGATGCCACAAAAAACAACAACAACAAAAGAATTTATTGTCTTATAATTTGTGTGCGTGAGATTTTGCTACTCCTGCTATCTATATTGTAGCTCAGTTCGTATGCTGTGTCCCCACCTGTGTGCCCCATGTAGACACAGACACACACAGACTTACTTTAAACAGAAGAACTCGAGACTGTTCTGCAACTTGTAAATTACTTTAATTCTGTAGGTAGGACTCTTTCTCTTTCATTTTTGAAATGGCATGGAACTCTTAATGCATGGCTGACTAGGTTATAATGCATTCATTCAGCTCATTCAATAATTGCTGATCATTCTTTGTTCAGCAATTTGCTTTAATAAATAAATCTTTTGTATTTTAGCTGGAATCCTTCTATTTTCAAAAGACTTGTATAGATTGTGTTGTAAATTCTATTTCAAATGCGAAAGCTTCATGCTTGCGTTAACACTCATATTTTCTTTATTTAGATTTCAACTGTTATAAATAGAAACTTTGAAGTAAGATGTCCTGGGTTTCTGGAAAACTAGAGGTGAGATGTGGGAGTTGGAGAGAGAGAAACAAGACGACTACTATCCCCATAGGTTGGATGCAAGAATTAAATGAAACCTAAATGCTCTGTGCTTAGAAACCTATGTAACACATGTTTCCACTGAGTCAATGCCAACAGGGGCAGAGGACTGACCATAGGGTTTCCAAAGCTGTAATTCTTGATAGACATGGACCGTCATCTCTTTCTCCCATGGAGTTAGTGGGCTAACAGGTAACTGCCCCCCTCCACCCCGTTCAATTAGCAATTGGGCACATGACCCTGCACCACCAGCACTCCTCGTGTAGCACAGCAAAGATGAAGTATATAACCTGCTACTACTATTACAGAATAAATGATACTTTCAAAACATTTGGACCATATTAAATAAATAAGCCTATCACAGCGAATGAAATAGACCTGGCACTGTGCTACTTGAAGTAACTTTAGGAATAGGAAAGAGCCGTACTCAAAGCAGTATAGTTGCATGTCAACAAAGTCCAAATAAAGACAACATTGCAAGTTGAAATTTCTGTATTTTTAGATAAGTATATTCATCTACATAACTTGTTCAGAGTCACAGAGTATAATAAAAAGCCTATTTTTGTTCTAAACCATTAAATTCTGAAACAGCTATACTGGTCTCTCCATCCAATTCTCTTAACACTGTAATTTTCTGCTTCAAAGAACAAAGAAAGTAACTTCTACATACTTCAGAAATTAGTATTACAGTGACATTTACTCAAAAATATACTTTAAATGTAATATAGTAATATATTAAGAAAAATATCTGAGCCATGTTAAAATGAAAAATGAAATAATATTAACAACTATTATTACAGTGACACTGAAACTCTGAGAATATTCACAACTGGAATATTTTCCTAGACTTTGAAATTCTGGTCCTAAAATATCCTTTATATGACAGCCCAAATAATGTATCAATAACTATTATATCCACAGTTTCATGTCCATTTATAAAACAAAATACAACTTTTGTTCTTTTAAACCAAATGTAAAGGTGCAGCTACATCAATAATAAAACAAAAAAAAAATAGTCTTGAACACATGTCATCAGAGAGCTGGTTTTAACCAAGTGTGTGAGTCCTAATGGTCTCCTACTGGCATTCACAGAGAAACTGCTTCATCCAAAAACTGTGTGGTGTTATCAATACTTGACAGATATATTTGGTTGATGGTTACTTTTGTACTGAATCAGCACAAACGAGCAAGATACAGCTAATGGGAAAAACACTGACATCACCTTATTCTACTTAAAAAGAATAAACAGAAACAAGATTTCTTCCCTAATAAAATTATAAAGGCATTGTTGTACACCATGCAAGTTTGGGATTTTCGATTAAAAAAACAACTTTCACACAATTGTTATTCTGAGAAGCAAGAAAGAACCAATATTAATTCATATCACAGAGCCTGCAAAGATACAAAAAGATAAAGATTTATCGGTGTGTAAATCACCTGTTTAATGGCACTAAAGAGCTCTGGTGGCTCTGTCAAATAAATTCGGGATTGCTAAATGCAAGATGAGCGGTTCAAACGCGCCAGCTGCTCCATAGAAGAAAAATGAAGCTTCCTACCCCTGTAAACAGTCATGACTTTACAACACTGCGTAATGTTGCTTTGATTCAGAACCATCAAAATGGCAGTGGCTCATTTTTTTTAAACAAGTACTTTTTTGGAGAAAGATGGCCAAAGCGTGAGATAGAACAAGTTAGTTCCACTTATTTTTCCGTAGTTTAAGCTATAGTAACCTACTAAATCACTTGGGCGCCAATGAAAGTTAAAAGACATGGAAACATCTTGTCCACTGGATTATGGAAATCGAACACCAGCCTCTTTGACCTTGAGACCAGAACTAGGTGGGACCTAGCACTATCAAATGCTTTGTAAGGGAGCTCATTAGAAGGCTATGGATAAAGTGGAAGAAAAATGTAGAACAAAACATAAAATTACAAGAGACATCAGGTTTATTTGTTGGTGGAAACTCTCTGGTTCTGGAACTGAACTCACCCCTTGTTGGAATAAACTACTTATGATTCTTAAACCCAAAGGAAAGTAGAGGGGGCTAGGAAAGAATAAGGAAACAGGAAACACAAAGTGCCACTGAGAGTGGCACTGAGGGAATAGCAATAGCTAACACTGCAATAAAATGTGTACGAACCGTTGAACATAAAATTGAATGGTTTCTCTGTAAGCCTTCACTTAATTTATCATGAAAAGTTTTTTAGAAGTATTATGTTCCTCAGGGAAGCTTATATAATTAAATAAAATAGCAACACTGATGTTAGTTTATTACATATTAGACCATGTCCTTAACATATTATTATATAAACTCATGTAATCCTCGTATCAACCATAGGGAAAAAAGATATCATCATCCACATTTTACAAAGTGAAGATGAGGACAAGGAGTGAATTAACTTGTCCAGTCAGTGTGGTGAAGTAGCAGGCAATATCTTTGCTCTAGTAGTCTTGTGTCAGTCTAGTAGTAGCAGTAGTAGGGACTGAATACATATGTCACATGATTCCACATTTCAATCATGTCAACCATAGCAATATACAATTGCTACCACAGCTTCTAAACATCTTTTTCTACATGGTCTCCTTGGCATTGTCTCCTTATCATCCCGCCACCACCACTGTGCCCTATTCCCCACTAAAGCCCTTATTCTACTTGCTGTCCCTATAGGTTCGTTCATCCACCCTGGGTCTCATCTCTTCCTCCTGCTAACCATCCAAATGCAAATGTAGGTCTGACTTTACAAAAGGCCGAGAAAATCTGTAAGTTTTTATTTTGAAAGATGACCATTACCTTGAGCACTTGAACTTGACCTTCTGTAGTAATTTCCTTCAATAGCTCACAAAACGACTGACATAGACCTATTGCATATGTCTGAAATTCAATCAAAAGGCAATATAGACATATAAATTTATGTATAGCAAACAGCATAAACTCTAACCTAAAACTCATAATCTCTTTGAGAATTATATACTATGCATACAAAGATTTAAATCTAATTTTATAAAAAGTTAAGAAAAAAAGATTACAGATTTTCAAACTACACTGGTCTTTATGGAACATGTTTTGTATGTTAGTAACACAAGCCATAGAAAGGGATTACATCTGCACTGATGTAGAGGAACAATATTCCTGATCAAAGTTTGTTTACTTTGTCATTAAAATAAAATTCATTAAAGTAACTTACAGATATTAAAATTTGAAAAGGCAGACCCTGATTTCAAAGAAGAAAACCATCAAAATAATGAATGCATTATTTTAAAAAGGAAATTCAACATACCTGTAAAAATTCTGCTGATGACAAAAAGATATAACCATTGATGATCTTAAAGCAGGTTCTGAGATTTTCTGAACTTAGCTCTGCCAAAATAATAAATTTTGAAAGGGGTGGGGTGCAAATTAATTCACTATTTAAATGATTTATTTATAACTCTAAATTATAAACCTTTCTCTAGAAATCTTATGTGTTCTTCAAATGCATAGGGTGAATACACACAGGTCTCAAAACCTGGCATCAGACACTAATAATGCTTATCTAACCCTCTCAACTAGATTAAAATACTTGCAAAAACACTATCAACCTCTTCCCTCATCCTTTCCAAAAAATAAATCTAAGTAACCTTATGATCCAGCTTTTTCTTTCAAATTAAATCACTATTGCTATCACAGTAAGTAACATGAGAATGAATCATAGTATCATACTCTGACATACAGTTGGGGGGTTAACTCAAGGAGCACTTACCGCTGTGCTGACACTGAATATGATACCCTAATTATGAAATTTTTTATTTCATACCTTCCCTCAAATATCATACTGTATTTGAATATTCTTGAGTCTTAGATTTTGTCCTTTAATTTTGATTTTTAAACTTGCACATTAGAGGGATAAAAAAATATAATCACTAAAATAGCATGTGACTAAGAATTCTTTTCAAGTACAAAATATTTCTAATATGATCAACAATGGTATTTGACATCTTAAATATAATGGAGTACTACAAAAGAACACCAACACTATACTCATTTTATATATCAAAATGTGATCCAAAGAAATCATTTATGTATGCATTCTTGGTTGATAATATTTTAGAAATTCTATATAATGTACTAGGACATTAGAAAAATTACTCTCTGGCCAAATACTAAACTAGATCATGGATTTTTACCTAATTCATAACCTAAAGAAGTAAAAAAGCATGCTCCTAGATCTAACCTGCCATCCCATCTGATTATTAATACTATTTATAAAAAATTAAAAATTTAAATATTTCAGTAAGTTTATATCAACATAATAGGTTGAAATCTCATTAATTCTTTATTTCAACTATGTAACCAATCCGAAGGGTCAAAATTAGTCACAGTTGCTGCTTCTGTCTTTAATATGTAGAAATGATTCCCAAAAGCTACATAGAAAAAAACCCTAAAATCATCACTGAGTACTTTTAAAATACTAACAATATTAATAGTAATAGTGACCCAGCAGTAATAAACATAGGAACAAAACAGCAAAATGGAGCTTTGGATATGTCAGATATTCTAAACACATAAATGCTGGCAGAATATTGACTGGACAAGGATTACACATCAACTACAAAGCTTTTAATGATTAAAAAAAAATCATACTACAAAATGGTCAACAATTACTCTAAAGAAAAGATGAAAGGGGAAGGGGAAACCAGATCACATGAAGGGAAACATCTAAAAGGGAAATAATGAAGATGTTAAAACACTGTGAGAAATGTAACCAGTGTCTCTGAACAACCTCTATAATTGCTCAACTGAATCCTAACTTGCTGTGTAAATCTTCACCAAAGAAACAATCAGATATGAAAAATACAAAACTATACTAAAGCCATTACTAAAATCTACAGTAAAAGTAGCTTCTTAAAGTTATGCTAGAGTTACATCCTATGCTCTTTTATGTCTTTAAATCTCTTCCTTCTGGTCCCTATAACCCTCCGCCATAACTACGGGAATTTGACACTATAGAGCCAAAGCATGCTGAATTTGGGATGGACTAAAAAGGTACAGTCAGAGTCACTCAAGAAGAGTGAGCGCTAGTGGCTTAGCAGGATACACACTGGACTGCTAACGCAAGGCTAGCAGTTCAAAGCCAGTGGCTATTCCTTGGCAGAAAGATGAGGCTTTCTGTTTTCCTAAAGATCAATAGTTTCAGCAATCCAGCTCTACTTTGCCCTATAGGCTCCAATGAGGCAGGATCCAATAGCTGGCAGTGGTTCTGTTCTGCTTTTTGATTCCCTTTACAAGACCAAGTTGATAGTGAAACTGAGAGAATAAAATATATATATATGATGGGTTACTTAAAATGGCATTCTATGTGGTCTCTAAGTTAGAAAAACAGAAAGTGGAAAGGTCATTAGGAAAGAAAAGATGTCATATACCCTATTCTTCCTACGTGACAACTGAAAGGGACAAAATTCACTTTTTCTATAAGAGTGTTGCTAAGTGAACTGGCCTACTGCCACTGACTTCATCTTTGAAAGTTCTGTTTGTTTGTTGTTTGTTTGTTTTATGGAGATGTTGAATGGCAAATAACAAATATCTCTTTATGGGAAAACAAATGGTTATTTTGGTATTATTTGACATCTCACCTGATTCTGAGGAATGGAGCAGAAGAAGAGAAAAACTCAGAAAATGTGAGGGACATAATCCAGCCACCATGGTCATCCAACAAATGAGAGGAAAATTTTTTTTATCAGTTGAAACTGTTTTTAGACCACATTTACTTTCAAAGTGTGAGTCTATTTTTTTGGTACATCATCAAACCTCAGTAATAATTTTGCCACTAATAAAGTTTATCACAACAGATAAGTTCTCACACAAAAGTCTTTAGCTATTGCCATAATAATTGTCCTTTTTTCCCCCGTAGGTTTTCCTACCTAAATATTCCCTCATGACAATTATTAGTATGCCCAAATTTTGAATGAAGGAATTAGAGGTGCTACATGGATGAGTCTCGATATACTAGGGTTCTGAATGGAATAAATCTTAATAGTATTTTTTATTACTAACAATAAAAAGGTAGGATTTTGTAAGAAAGAGGAAAAAGGACAATAACTATATTGTGGGTAACTTTTAAATATTTCATTAGGTTATATGTGAACCTACAGTGGTTAAAAAAAACAGTTCTAAAAACATATTATAATAGTAAATTTTTGACTGCAGCCCACTGGGTTGGTGGTTCAAATCCAGCAGCAGCTCTCCAGGAGCAAGGCTGGGCCTCCTACTCCCACCAGAGGGTAGTGATGCCAAAAAAAAAAGTAAAATTTTAAATGACTTATGATAGGCAGCTAACATGTAACAGAAAAATATTGTCTTTCTTTTATTAATACTTATCAAAATACATGTGCATATGGGCAAAAAGAACTTAACTAAATCTCATCTAAGAAGACTAAGAGCCTATTATTATTTCTGGACTTCTTATCCCAAATTACTGCTTATAAAGCACTTAACTTCATAATGTTACAGTTCATATGTAACTAATACTTTAATAACCAACAGATTTAATTTCCTAATATTTAATCATGGTGATTCTTTATCTAAATCAGAAAAATGTGTATAAAGAGCTATTTGTGAATAATCATTTATAAAATTATTTTGTAAAAGAAGCTGGACAAAACCTTGGTAGGTAGAAGCAGTTCCACATAACAGTCTGCAAAGCACTTACAGAACTGTCAACATACACTGCGACATTACTTAAAAAAGCAGGAGATTAATTTCTATTTTTTGTTTTGTTTTTTGGGCATCACCGCCCTCTGGTGGTGGGAGGAGGTCCAGCCTTTGCTCCTGTGGAGCCGCTGCTAGAATTAATTTCTATTTTTTTGGTTTTGTTTTTATAACAAATTTTTCCACAAGGTAATTCACTTTAGTGCCTATTCTTCAACAAGCAAGAATTCCTGGTCTCTGTGTGGTACAAACTACTACTGTGTTAAGCTCCAACTCAAATTCCAGTCTACCCAAATACCCCTCTGAAGAAAGAAAGGACTGGTGATTTATATTCAAATGTATCACCCACTGAGGTGCTGGGTAGCACAGTTCTATTCTGCCATAGATGAGGTAATGAATCAGAATTAGTTACAATTAGTGCTTCTTGAATAAGCTGAAATGATACCCAAGGTATATATACATACATACATTTTAAAAACCCTAAAATTGTAATACTATTCAAGGCTTAATCAGTAATCCAGGACTTAACAAAAACAGATGCTGTAATTTAAAACGAGTTATAACACCCTCAAATGAAGACTACATTCACAAATACCACTAAATTATGCTTTTACACATACCAAGAAGTGGTGACATATTGTGAAATATTCGAAGTAACTCAGGGGTTATACATGGGCTGTTTTCCAATGTCACCAACCTGCAAAGGAAAAATAAGTCATTAAATCACTCATTAAAATAAAAAAGTAGTCTCCAATGAAGGAATAAAGACAAGTGGGAAAGAGAGAAAGCTATAAAAATGGTCTAGAAAAAAATTATAAAATTCATCACAACTTAAAAACCTACCTATAAATCATGCACTAGTGTTTCTGTGCACATAGCGATACACGCACGTAACTAAGACTATGATAACAAAGATAGGAGTATGACTATTTTGGATTCATCAAATTCATCATTTAACTGATTTTCTTTAAAAATATTTTTGCTGGGCTGAGCCCCATTGGCGTAGTGGTTGAGTGCGGGACTAAGGCCCACTGGCTTGGTGGTTCAAATCCAGCAGCAGCAAGGCTGGGCAGCTCCCATGACCACCAGAGGGCAGTGATGCCCCCCCAAAAAAACCAAACCCCCCCCCAAAAAATTTTTTTTGCCACAATTTGTCTTTTCAGGAAAAATTGGGCTAATTAAGTAAAAATACATATTATACAAGTTCAATTAATATGTACTTCTAATATAACAAATGCCAATTACAAGCACTCATCATGTAACCAATGTGAACAATAAATGCATAAAAGATATTCATAGGTTTCATAGGCTGTGGCTTCTGGTAGCACTATGTGTTAAGTGTTGAGCTGTTAACCACAAGGTAGATGGTTCAAACTGAGCAGCTGTAATGCAAGACGGAAATGAAGCTATGTACTACACAAAGATTTAAAGTCTTGGAAATCCTGCATTGGACTGTTTTAAGGCGGAACCATTCAAATAGTTGTAGGTTTCAGTTTTTCACACAAGTGAATAGATATTTTTACCTAAGTATCTACCACCACCACCCCCATGAAAAGGCTTTGGGAAAAACCATGATTGTGACAGCAGTTTTAAGACAAAGGGGCTAAAAGCTGAAGAGTCTACTGTCTAAAGGGTCTACTGTCAAATTTAGGCTGTCAATTTTAATAAAATTGCTTAGATTTTTAATAGAAAGGAATTTTTTAAACGTGGTCAGAGGCTATCAAACAGCCATAGCAAACATGCTTAGTAATGTGCTGAAAGCACTCTTTTCAAACATCAAAAGCACGAAAACTGATGATGGTGGTGACTGTACAACTCTTCAATAAGAATGAACTACTTAATTATGTGATAGGTGAAGTATGTCATAAAACTTTTTAAATTATGCTGATGTTATTAAGGTTTTAAAGGGTTATCGAGAGGCTATACGTTTTCTTCTATTTATATAATAATGTATCATTCAGTTCTTTTTTAAAAAAAAACAAAAACAACCCTTTCTTCTCATGACTACCTTCACATTACTTATTGTTCTGGGGCAAGGCTTTCTCATACCACCTACCTAGTAAATTAATTAAAAAAAAAAAGGCTGATGGCAAAATAAAAAAGTTGAATAGCCACTTTTCAACAAAGGTTTGCCATAGAGAGATAATTCATAAATTATTCATTAATTCAAATAAGAGTTTAAAAGTTATCAAGGTCAACTGTTTCCATACGCCAAAACCATGAAAGTGAAATCAAGGATTTGTAGACACCAAGGACAGGTAGCATGCATATAATTGACCTTACTATGGAAACACTATGGAGGCATGGAAACAAAATACCAACTTCATAAAGATCTTCTTTCTCTATATACTGTCATATGAAACATATTGAACTGCAACTGTAACTCATATTGGGTTTTCCCTAGAATTTACAGTCAAGCTGATTCCAAAAGAAAGTGTGGAGCAAGTGGCCAAGAAAAAAGAGGGTCTTAAGAAAAAGGTGTATCAACAAATAAAAATATACCTGCTTTATCAGATAATAACACTTGATATGAATCCATATATTTAATAGATCCATTCTTCACTTATAAACAGAGCTTCCAAAGACCAGGTTGTTATGTGAAAATGGAGATTGCCCACAACATCACAAATTGGGAGGAAGACTACATCACTTATTATATAACTACAAAATCACCGAAAATCATGGCCCAGTCAAACTGACAAGTAACTAGTGATACATTCACTTTGAATCTCAGTGTGTATTAGCTTATAGATTTCTGATGTTAACACTAAAAAAGTCACTTATTAGACTTTTTTTTAATTCATATATATGTGTGTGTGTGTGTGTGTGTGTTTGTTTGCTTTGTGGCATCACTGCCCTGGTGGGAGTAGGAAGCCAAGCCTTGCTCCCCAAGAGCGGCTGCTGGATTCGAACCGCCAATCCTGTGGGCTGCAGTCCCGCACATAACCACTAGGCCACCAGGGCTCAGCCATTCTTAGACTTTTAATACTGTCTTAACTGTTAAATATCTAGTAATGACTTAAGTTGGTGAGAAGTAGGTGCATACTAAGGTTAATAGAAAGCTTTCCAAAATAGGTCGTAAGGACCAGTAAGGAAAGGCTGACCAGTCTTCACTGGTGAGATAATGGACCATTCTCTTACACCATATATAGCATAGTAGTTTATGTCAGGAGAATATTTTTATGACTAAATTAGAGAAATGTTTTAATTGATATAAAATTTGACTATACTAGGGCTAACAATTTTGTTTTCCAACAGATACTCCAAAAAAAATTGTTTGTTGTTTTAAGTTATCTAAGCAGCAGCTCTCCAGGAGCAAGGCTGGGTGGCTCCCAGGACCACCAGAGGGCAGAGGAGGAGGAGAAACAGACTGGCAGTAAACACAAGAAGAGACAGTGTAGATCATATAACAAAAATAGATCAAATCTTAACAAAGTAACTATGTCAATTTTAATATCAGATAAACTTTAAATCAAAAATAATTACGTCATTATTGTTAGCGCCACCAAGTCATTTCCAATGCATAGTAACTCTACAGGATACAACTGGCTCCGCCTGGTCTTCAAGGCTACCGTATTTATGGAAACAGGATGGTCACATCTTTCTTCTAAGATGGTTTAAACCACCAATCTAGCATGCAAGGGCTTACCAACTGTGCAATAAGGGGTCTTTCCAATAGAATCAAAGGGGAAGATGGACTAATCCAAGTATATACATATTACATCACATCATTTTTCATAAAAATATTCCAAATATTTTATAAAAATAAGTATAAAAGTATTGCTATAAAATCAAACACTTTTATGAAATAATAACCACAAAATATGAAGACATTATTTTTTGGCTTATCCTCCACCCGTGTCTACACATTCTATAGGTGGGGTTTCCATCTAAGCCTCCCTCAAAGAACTCTGTGCGCTTTCATCTACACTACATAAAAATAATAGTTTTTGCATTCATGAGGAAAGCGAAGCATGTTTATTTTGATTGTTTTTTGGGTTTGGGGTACAAAAATAGTCTACAAAGGCAGGAGCAAGAGCATGGCTATAGGGTGAGTGGAGGGAGGTTTCCCAATAAAATTCAGGTAGCACAGTCCTTACAACCCTAAGAGAATGGGCAGGTACGTTACTGTACTACAGAAATATTCCTGGCCTTTAACTCGCTGGTGCAGTCTTCCATTTTCTTAACCTGTCTTTTTAATAAGCCCCCGTGACCATGCTGTCTTCTTCAAGAAACTCTATCAAGATTATCCCTTTGAGATACACCAACCACAGTGGTCATTACCTCCTGAGTTGACTTCTCTGTTTTGAATGTCCCTGGCCCAGCAGATCCTCTCAGATAGTACTGTCTTGATCGGGCATTTTGTGGGAAGGCACTGTAATGACTCTAAGTATATTACTGAAAGCTCCTGGCTGCAGTCATCCACACATTTCAGAGACAAGCCTAAATTTACATGTTTGAAACAACTTTTGCATGCATGAACTGAAACACAAGTAGCAATAAATTTGACTTTATCAATATTTATTGAATGATTTACTATACAAAATTATCGAATTTTTCATCATTAAATATTTTTATGTGCAAATATAAAGCTGTTGAGAATGAAAAGGCACAATGATACAAATGAAATTGAGTGGGAGATTTTAATAATTATGTTAACACATTGTGGACAGATTCCAAGTTTATCCGGTCTTAACTTGCAGATGGGTTTTGGATCTCCATTACTTCCCCACCCCTTCACATTGATTTGGTTGCTTGATTTTTCACTTCTTGATTTTAAAATATCCGGTCTTTAGTGTACTTAAGATGAGAGAGCAAAATGAAAATGTGAACTATACAACTGACAAGTTAAAAGAATTGATAACATATAAAATTCTATTGTAAAGACACCCTCATTACTACTGTACGTGAATGTGTTACATATATGGAGCCGAAACGTTATTAAAATTTATACAAGCCACATGACTTAAGTGTCATGCAACACATCTAGATCTGAGTAATATTTTTTTTTGATCTGAGTAATATTTTATGGCATCAAAAAATGTTGGGCCAAAAAGGTCATTTAAAAACTTCTACTGCTAGGCTGAGCCCCAGTGGCATAGTGGTTGAGTGCGGGACTGTGGCCCACTGGCTTGGCGGTTCAAATCCAGCAGCAGCTTTACAGGAAGAAGGCTGGGCCTTCCACTGCCACCAGTGGGCAGTGATGCCCCCCCCATAAATAGATAAGATAGATAGATTAGATAGAGAGAGAGAGAGAGAGAGAGAGAGAGAGAGATACATCTACTGCTGCTACTAAAATTAAAAAAACAAGATTGTCTATCAAAACTTCTGGGAAATAGCCAGTTATACTCCAAGAAAAATTTATAGCTGTACATGTTCTAGTACTAAATAAGGAAATAAGCTAGACACTTATAGAAAACACACCGACAACAAAATGTTAAAAGTAGTAACTCCAAACTAAAAAGAACAAAAGGGAAGACATGTTGTATTTTACATCTAAGAGCAAATTCATTCACAATAATTTAAAACGCGAACTTCAAAAACATACATGTTTAAGAGTTATTTTAACGGGCTACTTGCCAAAATTAACAGAGAGAAAATGAAACCAAACTAATTGTGTATCAACTAAGAACAAGGAATAAACTGAGAATAGTAATCAAAATTGTAACTGATGCGTCCCTACAACCACAGCTCCATTTTCAGTTGGCTTTATCATTAGATTTTTAAATGTTTCAATGAATAGTTTCTACATTATAGAAATCATCCTATTCAAAGAAAGTATGACCATAAACTAACAACATTTAAAAATGTATCATTTTGTACTATAGTACAAAACACTATAGTATCACAAAACATAAACCTTAGGTACAATTCATCAAATATACATATATATACACATATATAATTAAGAATAATAAGGGTAGGGAGATAGGGGAAGAAACCCACCATAAGTGAATATATAGCCTGCTTACCTCAGGGAGACAGCAGAAATGTGGGTGAAGGGAAACATTAGACAGTGTGCAACACAAAATAACAGCAATAATATATAATTGATCAAGGATTCCTAAGGGTAGGATGGCAGGGAGGGAGCGAGAAAAATAGGAGCTGATACCAAGGGCTCAAGTGAAACAAAAATGTTTTAGAGATGTTGATGGCAAGATATGTACAAGTGTGCTTATACAACTGAATGATGGCTTGTCATTAAATTTCTGAGCCCCCCAACATAATGATTTTTTAAGAAGAGTAAAATACCAAGATGCAAGTTTTTAAATATATCAAGTGTGATCTACCTTAGGAAACTGTTTTATCCGAGTGGTTTTTTAGTGATATAATTTCCTTAATGAAAACAAAAGGAATCATAAAGAAAAAAGAAAACAAGGGTCAAGTAAGTTGGCTTTATTTTTAATGTAGCGATTATAATCATTAACAGTGTATGCCATCCATTACTTCATACTAAATCAAAAAGTAAAAATTGTTCATTTGAAGTCTTTTTTCAAAATCTATTTAAAAGTGAAAGTAACTTTAAATATTACAAATTTCCCCATGTTTGTCATATTAAAGAAAAAGACTCAATTTCAATAAGCTAATTCTGTAGACTGCATATCAAAGGCAAAGGAAAAACACATCCTAAAACTAGCATACAAAAAAAAAAAAAATAAGCAAACAATGAAACCCACAACTTTACACTAGTTCTTCAATGTTTCCTCCCCACCACTATCATGATCCCAACTCTACCTTACAAATCCACCTAGACCAGAGGATGTGCACTGGTACAGATAGGAACAGGAAACAAGGGGAGTCCAGGACAGAAGATCCTGTCAGGACCAGCGGTGAAGAGTGGTGATACCGGGAGGGTGGAGGAAAAGTCGGTATAAAAGGGGAACCAATCACAAGGATCTACATACAGCCCCCTTCCGGGGGGAAAGACAAAAGAAAAGTGGGTGGTGGGAGATGTCAAATAGTGTAAGACATGGCATAATAATAATAATTTATAAATTATCATGCGTTCATGGGGGGGGGGGGCGCAAAGGGGAGTAATGAGGAGCTGATACAAAGGCCTCCAATATAGAAAGCAAATATTTTGAGAATGATGATGGCAACAAATGTACGAATTTGCACAACACAATGGATGGATGTATGGATTGTGATAATTGTACAAGCCCAATAAAATTATTTAAAAGAAAGAAAAGAAAACAAACATACATACAAAGGGAATAAAACCAAAAGTTGGGCTTTTTTTGGGAGTACTCGTAACATGAGGAATTTCAACTGAGATGAACCAAGAAACATGAAAAAAAATAAACCACACAACCAGCTTGAGGTGTATTATACCTAATACACATTCATAGATGTTCTCTCTTCATAAACTCTTCATATGATATTCACAATCCAAATGATTAGCCTCACCTAATGGCTATGCTTCCTACTTTGTTGTGAAATTAGAAGCCATTACAACAAAACAAAGAAAACATCTCTTGATTCCAATGATGAGTCCCTGATGCCAGCAAATATGAAGCCCTCCATGTGACCTGTGGATGCCACCTTCACTGCCTCCAGCTATCTCATTGCATCCACAGTCTAGCTCTTGCCCTTCCACGCCCCCCAACAATCAACTGCTTCACATTTCTGTGCCTTCTTCATCCATAAAGTTCTCAAACAAGCTATCACAGCTTAGCCTCCACAACTCATTCTTCAATCTACTCCAATTCTAACGTCTAAAATCTTATAACATGCCTGAAACTTCCAGTAAGTCCCTGTAGCGAAATTCACCTCTCTAAAGTTATCGATATCAACAGCATTTCACACGTAAATCAGTCCTTCTTTTAAAAAACATTATCTTTTAGCTTGGCTCTCCTCAATTAGTAAACAAGACTCCTCTATCTTCTTGGTTGACACCTCTTGTGAGCCAAAAATATTTTAAACTTATTAGGACTCTGCATTGAGCAGAATGGTCTCTAACTGCCTTTACTTGCTTACAAAAATCTCATCCACTCTCAGAGGTCTTAAACGCTAAAGGTAGAACATCTCAGAACAACTCTGTAAGGTAGGAGTTGCTTACCTTCATTTTATGGATAAGGAAGCCTAGGCTCACAAATATAACTAATTTACTCAAATAATAAATCAGGTTCAGTGATAAGAATACCTGATTGCCAATTAGAACTCTAATCCACTGTGAAAAATACATGAGTCAATAATTTTGGAAAAAATTTTAAATTTTCTTTTCATATATTATGCAAGTTATCTTATACATAAAGGCTAAAAATAAAGAGAAAGAACCATTAACGGAAACATTTATTAGTCATGTAATCTTTTAGTAATTTTCTTTTGGGGGGGGGAGCATCACTGCCCTCTAGTGGGAGTGGTAGGCCCAGTCTTGCTCCTGGAGAAGTGCTGCTGGATTTGAACTGCCAAGCCAGTGGGCCACAGTCCTGCACTAAACCACTATGCCACTGGGGCTTAGCCTGAAATATACATTTTTCATAAACAACCTATTAGGCTTGTGATATTTATGGAAGTGTGTGGCAGTGCAATGCACTCAGGTGCTAAGAGAAATACCAGCACTTTGGAAATACTAGCTGTTCCACCAAAGTCAGACGTGGCACAAAGACTGCAATCTGAAAAAATCTATGGGTCAGTGCTATCCTGGAGTCTAGGATCACTAGAAGTGAAAATTGGTGTTAATGGCAAAGGGAATGTAATATTGATGAGTAAGTTTGCAATTGAAATGAACAATATATCTGAGTTTTCCATTTTATTATAATTTATATTGGGCATTTTTCTTTGTTTTGTTTTTTGGGGGGAGTATTTGTATACTGTGTATTTTCTAATAATCAACATTCCCTTGTATCTGTATGTTTATAGCAAAAGTACTTATATGCAAGAGATCAATTATTTTCACATGCTCTCTACAACAGGAGTTGTCAAAATACATCCTGTAGTTCAAAGAGTCAACACATATTTTTGTAAAATAAGTGTTTTGGAAACAGTCGTGTCCACTCTGTATTTTCTATACTGGTTTTAGCACTATAATAGCAGAGATGATTAGGTGCTATGGTCCAGAAAACTAAAGGGTTTACTCTCTAGTCATAGGTCCCCAAACTTACTTGTTCAACCACGCCCTTTTTAGGAAGGAAATAAATTACTCCATGACCACCACCACCACCTGGCAATGAAAAATTTTACACTATAGCTCATAATCAAAGACAAAGTATAGACATTTGCTTTTGCTGGCCTCCTGATTATTCCAGCACCTCCAAGGGGGGGCGGAGGTTACCACCCTTGGAAAAGCATTGATTTAGTCTTTTACTAAAAAAAGTTTGCAACCTCGAACCTAAGAACGATCTATTCCAATACAAACATAAATATATGACGATGAACCTTTACAACATATTCATGTCCTTGTAAACCCAAACAACAAGGCCTAAAAGTAAGTATTTTTTTACAATCTCAAAGTATAAAGTAATAAGTATCACCTGGTTATGCTTCAAAATCAGTCACCCAACATTGTGATGTTTCTGTGACTAGTTGCCATCAAGTCAATGCCAACTCGCGGTGACCCCCAGTGTGCTGAACAGAACTGCACTCCCGAGGGCTTTCGGGCTGTCATTTTTGAGGAAGCAAGTTCCAAAGCCCATACTTCCCGAGGCTTATTTGGGTGGAACTTAACAGTCCAGCTTAAAATCATGTGCAGCACACACTAAGGGACTCCAGGCAGAGATCAATAATTTATTGTTTACACCAAAGACACTGTCTCAAAATCAAAGGTGTTAATTCCTAGACATCTAGGATGCAGGCAGGGAGTGACAGAGGGAGTCCAAGAGAAACAACTATGAAATGTCATCCCCACTCCATGTTTTTATTTTTGTGATTTGCAGCTAACTTCAAAACCTGCTGCAAGAAGGTAACTCAGATTCATAATAACTTCATAGCAGGCCCCAGGGCTTTGTAAGTCTTTATGAAAGCAGATACCCCCGTCTTTCGGCTGACGAGCTGTCCATGAGTTCGAACCACTAACTAGGCCTGTAAGCAGTTAGTTCAACAGCTACCACAGAGCACCACCAGGGTTCCAAGTCCTGTATAAACGTTGACATTTTGGACTTTCATGTATTTAAAAATATTACCCTGGAGGAACTTGTTACCATCAATAAGGTAAGCAAAAGGATTTTCTAGTGCAATTCCTTAAACACAGTAAGCAGTCAGTTAAGGTCTCTTGTGCTGAGTAGCCAGAAAAAGATAGCTACTACATATTTGATGTAAGCACTCACTAGGAAAAGTAGTTAAGAAGTTGAGAAATAGTCAACTTAGCCCACAAAGTATCTCTTTTAACTGATTGAGTTTTGAGTTAACTTTTAGAGAATTTGTCAGCATTCCCCATTAAAATGCCAAATTTCGAAAAATGCTATGCAATTGAATTACTACAGAGATTTTCCCTTTTATTTGTTGTTAATCATATGGTGAGCATCTCTTCCAAGAAGAGATGAAACTATTTGTTTGGAGAAATTAGCCATACATCCTTATTTTTAAATGCTGAGTTTCTCAAACCAAATTATAGGAAGCAGTTTTGCCTTATTAGTATAAAAATTGAGAAGGCAGAAGGATAAAAAAAAAAAAAGATCCACGGGATAAAGTTTTTGCTCTTACCATAATTCTAAACCATCTTCCAGAAGATAAACATGTGGAGGCTGGGAAACATCTGTACTCAGTTGAATAACTGGGAGCAGGAAAGGATACAGGTTCTTGCTGTCTGCTCCTAATCCCTACAGGAAGTATAAATAAAACTTAACATAAGGAACTCTCAAGTCCGATCCCACCAAAGAATTGCCTAGCCTTTAACAAGTTCCAAAAGCAATTTATCAAACACACATCCAATTTTTTAGGATGGTTCTAGTAACAAGTACTACTGACAGAGTTACAATGTAAAAGAAAATAACAAAAAATACTGTTAGAATGCCTAGTGTCCAGATAAGAACTTTTGTCAAGGTCCCACACATTTGTTAGTTTTCAGAGATTCCAAATGAGAACATTTATTTTCCTCTTTCTGTCAACTGAAACAAAATTAACAATTCACATTTTAAAATTAAGTACCTTATCTAAATAACTAATCTAAAATGAACCCAGCCCAACTGTTCCTATATAAGATCATTAAATTGCAGCATATTCATATTCTAGAATACCAAGTAGCCACAACATGGTATTATGCATGAACTACCTACAATCCTTTTTTTAATCAAATCTAAAATGTGCATCACAAATCTAATATATCTAAGAATTTGTTAACACATCTATATATCTAAATTACAGATAATACATAAAGATACTTTTACAGAAAAAAATATTAACACTAGGGCTGAGCCCCAGTGGCATAGTGGTTGTGCGCAGGACTGCGACCCACTGGGATGGCGGTTCAATTCCAGCAGCAGCTCCAAAGGAGCAAAGGCTGGGCCTCCTACTCCCACCATCAGAGGGCTGTGATGCCACAAACAAACAAACAAAATATTAGCACTAGCCAGATCTAGAGAGAGGGGAAAGATGTTTGTGAAGTGGCAAAGTGCTTATCGGCTGTTTTATTCTGCTGCTATTCATAAGATTTGCCGTGGCTAGTCCCTCAGAATTGAACAGCCTGTTCTCAGTCCAGTGGTCTACTTTCCAGTATCACAGCAACATGCGCACCCCCAGAGTAGAACAAAGTGAAGACTTGTAGAGAGTCAGTATCAACGAGGAGGAATCTCACAGAGAGGGATCGATACCACAGCTACACCATAGGGCTCAAACATCACAGTCCTGGTGACTAGGCAGTTTTGTTCTGCTGTGCTATGACTCACATTGAAATTATGGCACATAACAACATACGTAAACATTTCTGTATGCAATTTATTTTAAAAAATGCACATATTAAATGAAGACTTTGTTACTACACAAAATGGTTCCAGAACCAAATATGAAGGAAGACCCTTTATCTAAAATTCTACTTCACTTAATTATTGTCTTAAGGATATTGACATATTCAATGTATCACACTATAAGTACTTTGGAAGAAAGCAAGAGCGATTAGAAATTAATGTCTAAACTACAATCTCTATAAACTGATAAAGACTAAAAGGAAACTAAAAACTACTAGAAACTTTGATTTTTCATTTGTTAGTGTATTACAAAAGTCATTTTCAAGCAAACAAAGCTCTCTCCTATATAAAAATATTTGGTCACTTTGAAATTTTTTCAAATTTGAATATTGCTTATAGCAAATTATCATTACACATCTACACATTGCTCACTTTGATATATACATATTAACTATTTTATTCTTATCAGTGAAGTATAAATACTTCAAAATAAAGTTTACCTTTATATTGAGTCTGATCTTTTCTGTAACCAGTAAGTTAAAAATTGTCGAGTCTTTTACCAAAGGAAGACAATTATAAAAATAAAGCAGTATGTTGGGTCTTAAAATTCAGTTAAATTTTACATTTTATATAAAAGGAAGCTCATTATCAAGTAGATTTAAAGTTTCCTTCAAAAATTAGAATATATCTACTTACTTAGGGCACATTCCAATAATCAAAATATGTGAGCATAAGCTTAAGTAATAAACTGCTCATCACAAAGACTCAAGGACTCATTTCCAATACAGAAAGTAAATAAATACAATTGCCAGTTACTGACATTAAGAGTAGATCATGTGATGTAACCAGTCAAACAAGTTAATGTGGCAAACTAAGGCTAATTTCTAAAGGACATCTTCCTGGGGGCTAGCAATATTTTGTAATCTAATAACTATTAAACTGTACCAGTTCCAGATACATAGTTTGAACTAATAGGAACATTCTTTAGGCTACAATAATAATTTTGAGTTACAGAATCTCCTATAAAAAAGGAGAGCTAAAAAAAAAAACCATCAAATACTTAAGACTACTAAGATGACTGAGGAGAATAAAAACCATGCTCTACTATAACACTGGAAGACATAACCTTTGGCATAGAATGCGTACCTGGGACCATCCTCGTTTTATAATTTCCTGTGAAACTGTATTATAAACAAAGTAAAAAATTCTAGGGGGGGAAAAAGGAATAGTACCCTGAAATATTAACTTAACAAAATTCTGGGCTCGATTCTCATGGACAAAAGGTTGATGTGAAATTTTTGTTGGGAGTAGAACCACAATCAATGCTGATAGAAGATACAGTCAAGAAGTCAAAAAATGTATTTGCTTTAGTTACATAACCTGGTATTAATTTGGAACTTAAAGAGGATTAAGAGTGAAGGGAGGGCTGAGCCCCGGTGGTGTAGTGGTTGTGCGCGGGACTGCGGCCCACTGGGACAGAGGTTCAATTCCAGCAGTGGGGCTGGGCCTCCTACTCCCACCACCGGAGAGCAGTGATGCCCAAACAAAAAAAAATAAATAAAAAGAGTGAAGGGACGGAGCCTCGTCTGTCAATCGGGTCATAGCCAATGATGCCAGCCTGTGTGGGCATGGCTTTCTGAGAATTCTGGGAAATCCAGTATTCCTTCTTGGAGGCATACGACACTTTCTCACTGCTCACTCCCTTAAAGACACTGTACTGACAAGATACATGGCACTACGTTGATAGACACCATGCCCCGGGACCTGGAGGAGCCACTTGGAAACCCCTGCCAGCACTGACATGCTTACAACACTACTGGATCCAAAGACTTTCTATCCACATTCTACCAGGATGTGATCATCCTGCATTCAGCATCACTTCTTGTGTTTCATGAGTCTGAAGAGAACTTTATAGACTGGTATTGGGCATATGCGCTAATATCAGACTTGTGGGCTTGGACTGGAATGGGTTAGAAAGCTTTCTTTAATGTGTAATTACCTTTCATATAAAACTCTCTCTTAAATACATGTGTTTATAGATTTGTTTCTCTAGTCTACCCAGACTAATACATTATTACATTTAGGTAAATCTGCCGCACTAAATCACTTTAGAAAAACAAGGAAGTTACTTTGAAGACTAAGGTGCGTCTGGCAACACAATTCAATGATCATGTCCATTCAACAACAATTCAATGATGAAGTGCACTCCACATTTCGATCCAAATTCCTTAAGAACTCTAATATTCACAAGACTGGAACCATTTTTACCTGGCAGTTATCTCACACTCTATAAATAGTCCATTCATTGTCTTTCTCAAAATACGGTTCTAGGGGAGTGGGGAGGGAGGGGAAAAGTTGAAAAGCTGATGTCAAGGGTTCAAGTAGAAAGCAAACGTTTGGACAATGATGACGGCAGCAAGTGGACAAAGGTGCTTGACACAATATATGTATGTGTGGATGGTGATAAACGAGCCCCCAATAAAATGATTTTTAAAAATATGGCTCGGCTTTCTAGTGAGCTGAGGCCTACTGTATCATCCTCTTTCTCCACAAAACATATCTAACTGGTCCTTGCTTTCTTGGTAATACTTTTCCAGCTTTGTCCTCATTATTTCCTCCTTCTTAACCAATATCCTTGGCCTACTTTCACAGCATTTCAAATCACTGGTCCCCTGATTACTTCTGCACAGTGAAAAGTAACAAACCACCCCTTTGTCTGCATATCAGGGAAAGTTTTATACTCTCCGAATCAATTTCCCAGACCTCAGAGGTTCAGGCCGGATTCAGAAGAGGACATTGAGTAAGAGGGATCATTGCTGATGTTGGATGGATTCTTACTGAGAGCAGAGAAAATCAGAAACTACACAAAGGCTTCCGATTCTGTAGATGACAAACTATGAGAAAAACGGAGACTCTAAAACACTGAACTGTGCTTATGAGGAACCTGTACACAAGCCAAGCAACAATTGTACAAGGGAATAATGCATGGTTCAATTATCAGGAAATGTGTGCTTCAGGCATATAACCTCTCACCATACTTACTCAAGCTACTGACTGAACAAATAATCAGAGAATCTGGAGTACATGAAGATAAAGGAGACATCAGGATTAGAAGGAGACTCATTAACAACCTGTGATAAGCAAATGATACAAGCTTGCTAGCAGAAGAACCTGCTGTTTAAGCTAAAGGACTGCATCCTTCAGTAAGCATTACAACTCATTTCAAAGAAACCAAACTCTTCACAAATGGACCAAAAGGTAATATGGAGATAAAGAAAATAGGGAACTTGTCATAGAAGAGGAGAATGACAAAACACCTCCTGTACCTTACTCCACCAAGGGAATAAATAGGTAGCCAATAGAGAGTATGGTTTTAATTACCATATATACTTGAGAATGTCAACCCACTATCACCGAGGCACCTAATTTTTCCACAAAAACTGCATTAAAAATATGCTGAAAAACTCAGCTTACAGACAAGTAAATATGGTACAAAGAAAAATAAGGCTAGTAGACAGAATTCTATCATAACCATCGAAGAACCTTGGCCCTCAAGCATATCCACTCTTTTTCTAGATGAGATTAAGGAGCTTAAGTACCATAGTTGATGTTAAGATTGAGAAATTACCCACTGGGCTTGATAGTGCAGAATTCTTATCAAAAACTTGAAACAACATGCTTTATTTAAATATGTGTGTGTGTGACAATTAAAAAAATGTTTTCAGATGCTACAAAAAGGGAAATAAATAATTCAAAGAATCAGATCTGAAACATAAGAGTTAAAAGGTGGAAGGTGCTACATATCAAGGAATCTGGTTAGACTTAATAGAGTCGAGCCCTCTCCCCAGCTGAGAGCCAACAAGTCAGGGCTTCGGTCTTAGAACCTCGTAAACACTTTGATTGCACCCACTGAGACCCTGAGGAAAGAATCCAGACATATCCCATCTAGATTTCTGAGGTTTCACAATAGTGGCCAAGAAATTGATATAATTTTAAGCTAAGTTTATAAAAATTTGTTAGATAGCAACAGAAAATCAATAAAACAAGCAAATAAAACTGAGTAGGGTTTTAGGGGATACAAGAAAAAAATGACAATGATAAACTCGTAAAAGTCAAAAAATGGTTTTACAAAATCAGACACATTTATTAAACAAAAATAGTCCAATGTAATGCTATTGTTTCTAAACACAGCCTCCATCTAATTATGTTAAGTGAAATAAGCCCAGCACAAAAGGGCATGTACAACATGAGTCTGCTGTGTAAGCTTTAAAAAAAAAATGCAAAAGGGTTATAGAGGTAAAAGCTACTATAAACATAAATTCCTGGAGAGAGGGGCCCAAGGAGTGTTGCAGGGGCCAGACCAAATCCAGGGGGCGGGGGTAGATAACAAGGTGCTATGGGGTACTAACCCACCTAAGGAGAGGGTATTGTTTAAATCTCCACAGGGAAAGAGGGACCAAACCTAAACCCGGTGTTCCAGGATGTGAATGCAGCATGAAGACATGGAGAGAGGAGCCAGTGGGGGGGTCTGAAGGTCCAATCCAGAGCACCCACCCCCAATCAATCCCAACTATGTGGACAGCCACCTCTGCCCCCAGCGGAGTTTGCTTTGGAGGACAGCACTGAAGATGCAGCCCAGGGAGTGGGACATGTCTACCAAGAGCACACAAGAACAAATGAAGGGGGAAGAAGAGGGAATGGAGTACATCCTCACCCACTGAACTTTGAGGAGGATATCCCCACTGAGAACCACCAGTGCACAGAGAGAACCATATGGCCTGCGCCACTATGAAACAAGGGGCCCCGCTGACCAAAGGCACTACAGCGACAGCAATGGAGAACCAGGGTTGAGACTGTACCCTGTCTGACCCAACTATACCATGGCAAAACCCTAAGTGCCAAGGATACACTTTGGGGCCAGGGTGTGGCAAACCATCGGACTCAACTGGGGGACACTCCTGGTGGTCAACAAACTGAACTTGAACTCTTTACAGGTTTTTATTTTGTTTTTATTATACATATATTTTTTTGGATGTTGGGGTGTTTTGTTGGCTTTTTTTGGTACGTGTTATCTCTGCAGGTCTATCTAGATAAGATAGGCTGGATGATCAGTCTGGAGGAGAAAACAACGGGAATGATGGTTCCAGGGGGACATGGGAGATGAGAAGGTGGAGGGAAGGAGGTGATATTGACCAACCCAAGGATAAGGGAACAACAAGTGATTCAAAATCAGTGATAAGGTGGGTGTGATAGGTTTGATAGGCATTGATAGGGATTGATCAAGAGTGATATAATACAGAGAAATTACTGAAACCCAAATGGAGGCTGAGCATGATAGTGGGACAAGAGGAATGTAAAAGGTAATAGACAAAAGAACTGGGGAGTAAAGGCATATATAGAGGCATGTACACAGGTAATATATTTATATATGATGAGGAGGAAATAGATCCACATGCCTATACTGATAGGGTTAGTATTAAGGCAGCATATGGGCATCGTACCTGCACTCAAGTACTTCCTCAATGCAAGAACACTTTGTTCTCTTAAATTCACATTCCATGATATGCTCACTTTCCAACATAATCACTGAAGACAAATGTGTGCATTAGCAAAAGTGGTAAAGAAAACTGATGGTGCCTGGCTATCAAAAGATATAGAACCTGGGACTTAAAGATTTGAAAGTAACTAAGTTGCCATCTAGCTCAGAAGCAACAAAACCCACGTGAAGAAGCACACCAGCCTGTATGACCATGAGGTGTCAAAGAATCAATTATCAGGCATCAAAGAACTAAAAAATCATAACATCGTGTGCCCACTTTCCTGATATGATCACTGATGACAAATATGTGCATGAGCAAATGTGGTGAAATAAGCAGATGGTGCCCGGCTATCAAAAGATAGTGTCTGGGGTCTTAAAGGCTTGAGAGTAAATAAGTGGCCACCTAGCCCAGAAGCAACAAAGCCCACATGGAAGAAGCACATGAGGCTGTGTGACGATGAGAAGTTGAAGGGATCAGGTATTAGCCATCAGAGAACTAAAAATTCTATCATTATAAATGAAATTCTATCATTATAAATGAGGGGAAGTACAAATTTGGGACCCAAAGTCCATCATCAGTAGGTGAAGCAACATTCCCATAAACAAGGGTAGAAAGGAGGAGATGAGCTAGTCAAGGTACAGTGTAGCAACATGAAATATGCAACTTTCCTCTACTTCTTAAATGCTTCCTCCCCCCACTATCATGATCCCAATTCTACCTTAGAAATCCAGCTAGACCAGAGAATGTACACTGGAGCTGCAAAAATGGGGAATTCAGGACAGATGATCCCTTCAGGACCAGTGGTTGGTTATACCGGGAGGGTGGTGAGAAGGCAGAATAGATAGGGGAAACCAACTGCAGGGATCTGCATATAATCTCCTCCCTGAGGTACAGACAACAGGGAAGTAGGTGAAGGAACACATCGGACAGTGTACAACATGACAAAATAATGACAATTTGTAAATTATTAAGAGTTCATGAGGGAAGGGGAGTCAGGAGACAGGGGAAATATGAGGGGCTGAAACCAAGGGCCTAAGTAGAAGGAGAATGTTCGAAAATGATGATGGCAACAAATGTACAAATGTGGTCTGCAAACAACAGATGTATGTACTGATCGCACGTTAGGAGTTGTATGAGCCACCAATCAAATGATTTTTAAAAAACCAGGTACTTTTATTAAACAAAAATAGTCTAATGTGAAGCTATTGTTTTTAAACGCAGCCTCCCTCTAGGCTACACAATTTTAAAGTTATTGTTTTCATCTCTCTAATCTGTCCTCCACCCAAAGAATTCTGTGTTTTTCAATATACCCATCAAAATAGGCGTTTCGACATTTGTGGCAGTTACATAATCTGCCAACTTGAGAATGGGTGAAATCTAGCCTGTCAATCAAGACAGCTTGATGTGGGAGCACAAAGGAGATAACTGGCTCACTGGAGGTCACATACACTTTCTCTCAGTTGAGACATTCTTGCTGACAAGCCACAGGGAGCTACATTGATGAGACCAGAGCTCTGGATCTGGAGGAGCCACAAAGAGACCCACATCAGGGATGAGATACTTCCACTAACATTGGATCCACAACACTTTTCACCCACTGGCATGTGATCTTCCTGCATTTAGTGTCAATGCAGGTGTCACCTAAGTCTGAAGAGGAATTTATGGACTATCAGACATATGGGCTAACAATATAAGACTTATGGACTTGACCTGGACTGTGTTGGGGTGGTGTTTTCTTAATATACAATTGCTCTTTTATATAAAGCTTATTCTTAAACACGTGTACGTGTCTATGAATTTGTTTTTCTAGTCCACCTAGACTACCACGACATCCATGGATTGAAATCTAAGAGCTACTTACACTCAGAGAACAAAATGAAGTCTGAAACAACGACATCATGGCTGTGAAGTAGATGGGATAGGACTCCTCAGGGAAAATACGCACAGCACAGCCTTTATTCTCCTCAGAGACGGCAGGTACAATGTCATGTTGAGGGGCTGAGGGAAAGACGTCAGGACTTCCCTTCCTGTTTTCTCAATAGGATAATTTTCAATTTTCTTAAAATTTCTTCCAAATAAAGTTGTTTTGGGTTTTTTTTAGGCATCACTGCCCTCTGGAGGGAGTGGGAGGCCCAGCCTTGCTCCTGGATAACTGCTGATGGATTTGAAGCGCCAGGCCAGTGGGCCGCAGTCTTGCACTCAACCCCTATGCCACCGGGGCTCAGCGCCCCCTAGTAAGTTTTTGTGATTGCTCTGTGTACTTCAAGAAAATCTACAAAGGCTAGCTCTTTGGAATCCACAAACCAGTCATCAAATCTTTTTTGGGGGGAGGCGGGGGCAGTAGTGGAGTTAATAATGCATATATACTCCATAATTTAGTCACATTAGGCAGTATTGTACTATTGCTACCCCATAATCAGTTTCAAAACATTCTTTGCCTTCCTGGCATTGGCTCCCTTTTAGCCACCGCCCAACAGAAAACCAGATGAATTCAAGAAGATAATCATGACATAACTAACTCATTTGAGATAAACCCCAACATGAACAAAATAAAAATACAGAAAATGTTGAAAACCAGGTCCAGTGTGCATCAGAGGGGGTGAACAACTCAAAAGATTTGAGCCAATCAAGTCAAATTTATCCTTTTGATCTTCGGCAGCAGTTCTCAAACCTGTGGACTATGACCCCTTCGGGGGGTCGAACGACCCTTTCACAGGGATTATCCAATTCATAACAGAAGCAAAACTACAGTTATGAAGTAGCAATGAAAATAATCTTATGTTTCTGGGTGGAGGGGTGACCACAACATACGGAACTGGAGTAAAGGGTCACAACATTAGGAAGGCTGAGAGTCACTATTCTACTCTCAATGTACTCCAATGTTTAGTAGTCACTTTTGTCCCATCCCTCTATTATGGCTAGAGAGAGATCACCAGAGGCTCATTAGCGATGTAGTAAACACAAATGTATCACAAGCTCCCACTATCACCTTTTTCTCTTTGCCTCTGCAAACCAGATTCTATTTAGGTGCTGATAGTATTCTCTCCTTTAACTTCAGATGGTATGATTTGCAGTCCTTCAGTGAGTGACGATGGCATGTTTCTTCCATGTGGACTTAGTTGACTTCTCTCTTGGATGGCTGCTTGACAAGTCTTCCAGACCCCAGATGCCGTTGTATCTGACAGCTGGGCACCATCTAATTCCTTCACCACATTTTGCTAGAGCATCCATTTCCCCTGTGCTCCCTTCCTGAGTCAGAGTACCGAGCAGGGCCATGATATAAGAAGTAACTGTCCTCTTGTTGAAGCTACAATTTGGTGCAAGCCCAAAGCCCATTCCTGGATCTATTATTTTGCTGCTGTTGCTCTTGTTCTTGTTGAGTTATTAGTCTGCCTTTGGCTCCCTTTCAAACCCTGTATATTAATTTATGGTATAAAGTCTTCATGATCACCTCCCTGGGCATAATGATCTTCCTTTATTGCTTTTTTTGAAGAGCCCCTGGTACTAATTTCACCCTAAGTCTTTTGAGATGATCTGTCTGCCCTGAATTTAACTTGTCCCACTGAGTTTTCAGAAGTCAAGGTTTTAAGTAGACCTTCTCTTATGAGGCAACAAGCATATTCCTGGGAAAATTTGTCTGTGGTTTAATTAACACATTTTGCATGGAATAAACCCATATGGTATGAAACTAATCCCTAGCCACAGTACTTTTTGATATATTCTTGTTTCCTTTCAAAAGCATGAATGTAGTCTTAAAAACAAAACATTGATCTAACTTATCCTAAAACTATATTGGTAGTTTGGCAATATGAGAAATATGTGTTGGATATGAATACCAACATATTAAAATATTAATCTTCATCTCCTACAGAATGAATTCCAGACATCTACAAGGCTCAATAAAAGAATAAAAAATATAAAGGTAAAGCCTAAGAGTCCCAGCTACAAGACTTAAAAATACATTCTTCCATCAAGCTGAAATGGAGAGAAGGGGAGGAGGTCTGTTCTTTCTCACAAGTCTTTAGCAACAGACTCTTTAACTTATATACATGAAAAGCAGAGGCACAGATCAGCAAAAAGCCCAACATTAAGTGATTCCAGCTCATTACACTCCTATGATAGCATAGTATTGGGCCGTGTGGGGTTTTCAATGATTACCTTCTATGGAAGATCATCAGGCCTTTCTTCCAAAGTACTGTAAGTAAAGTGGATTCAAACTGCCAACTTGCCCACTAGTAGTTGAGTACAAATCATTTGAGTCTCACAGGCAACTGCCTGAAAAATAAATCTTATAAAAATAAATCTTATTTTTTCATGCATGGGAGGCTTTAGTATCATAAAAATAAAATAGATCTTATTTTCTCATGCATGGTAGGCTTTAGTATCCCTAAACTACTACTATAACTCCAGTTTAACTCAAAACTATTTAGGTACCATTTCTATCAGGAAACCTTCTGTGATGTTTCACCTCACCATCCAATAAGTGGCATATGATGTGACCTCATAAAACTGTACGCCATAGTAATAGGAGTGGTAATACCAGGAGGGTGGAGGGATGGAGGAATAGAAAGGGAGAACCAACTTCAGGGATCTACACGTAGCTTCCTCTCTGGGGCACTGTGAGTGTTGGGACACATTGTACAGTGTACAGGATGAAAAAATAATTTGTAAATTACTAAGGGTTCAAGGGGAAGGGGGTTAGGAAGGGTAATATAGGGAGCTAATAATGGGGGCCTGGAGGGAGGGAGAATATTTTGAGAGTGGTGATGGCAATGGGTGTGTAAAAGTAGCCTGCATACAACTGATGTTGTTAGGG